>JAASGO010000036.1:0-68936 GCA_023334245.1 Globisporangium cederbergense
CGGCAAGTTCCTGATCCAGACCGACGACCTCGTGACGATCCTGCTCATGAAGCTCTTCCGCAGGCGCTTCCGCAACATCTACGTCTATGACGTCGAAGGCACGACTGTGAAGCAGCAGGCGCGGCTCGTGTACCCGGAGACGATCTCGTACAGCGATCTCATGAGCCTCAACGTCGGGAACCTCTCGTGATTCAGTAGTGATGGTGAGAGATCGCTACATCGCTTTGCACTGTATACATCTTAGCTAGACCTTTAGAAACCCGATAGATTCAATACTGCGCACCCAGCCTACTCCTTTGCTCTAGGAAACCCCACTGGCATCCTGAATGTTAGCCCCCTGTAATTCATCAAAGCGTTTTCGCCCTCGGTAGTGTGCCAGTAGTTAGAAGTTAACGAGAGTTTGTTCAGTGGAATATGTAACAATGTCAAAGGCAACACACAGTAACTTGGCGTCGGCTAGCTGGCTCACGCACGTTTCAAACAGCGAGCGACGGTGCGTTTCCGCCCAGGAAACAATGAGTCGATGTTTTGCTGCTCACGTGCACATAAATAGCCAGCTCGTACCTCGCCTGTGTTGAAAGTCTCCCTGTGGACGGACGCAACATCTCGACGAGGTGGCTGTTGCCAAAAATGAGCGTCGCGTCGCGATCCTGGAAGACACGAGTTGTCCATATGCCGGCACCAAGGGGCTATTGCCGCCCAGTCACTTACCCGTATGCATGTGGATAGCAGTCTTTGCACGCACACGAATGGAGAAGACCCACCGGCTGCCTGCGCATCACATCGCTGCTTTCTTCCTTCCTTCGCAGTCTCACAAGGTTAGTCGTTCCTGAGGATGCGAGCGTCACTATTTAAAAGCTTCAGGCACTCTTGTGAGATGTCACTATTTTGCCCAAGCCGCAACGCACTTCGCAACACGCCTGCGAGTGATAGAGTGAATGACGTGCGTGTATGTACTACTCATCAGCAACTTGTTGCTGGCGTCTCCATGTTCATGATCATGGCTCTGGCCTCGTGTCGTAAACGATTGCGGCTGCCGCGCGTAGCATCATCTGAGACAGGCTCCTGAGCTTCAACCAGTTCAGCTCTTGGCTGACGACGCTCCGGCTGGTGATCATCCATCCATCCTCACATGACCGGCACGATTTCTAATGTTAGCCTTTTGGCACAGACGCTGGCTGATGTTGTTTTCAGGAGCGTGAGTCAACATGGATACTGTGGTGGATGTACCTCAGGTACAAAGACGTGCCGATAAGAAAGACCCTCCATTCGTTCTCTCGGCTTCCGTAGACACCTCACGCTTTCGAATCCCTCTCTTCATTCGCGATCTCACCCACCACCGCATACAGCAACAGCAAGCAGCACACGACAGAGAGAAGCATGGGCGGCCACACAAGCGCGAGCAATGCCGTGCCGTCGAAATGGGATGCCAAGCAGATCCCGCCGCTGAGCGGCAAGGTCGTGATCGTGACCGGCGCCAACTCGGGCATTGGCTACGTGGCGGCGCTCGAGATGGCGCGCAAGGGTGCGCACGTCGTGCTCGCGTGTCGAAACGAGGAGCGCGGCCAGGCCGCCGCCACCAAGATCCAGCAAGAGATCGGTACCGGAGGCAAGGCCGAGTTCATGCAGCTGGATGTGGGCTCCCTCGCGAGCGTCAAGACGTTCACCAAGCGCTTTCAGGAATCACACGACCGCCTGGACGTGCTTGTGAACAACGCGGGCATCATGGGCGTCCCCCACGCGCTCTCGCTCGACGGTGTCGAGAGCCAATTCGCGACCAACCACCTGGGTCACTTTGCGCTCACGGCGCAGCTTTATGGCTTGCTTCAGAAGAGCGCGCCAGGAGCACGAGTGGTTAATACGAGCAGCGTCGCGCACCGGGACGCCAAGTTCGACCTGAAGGAGATTGTGACACCCAAGGACAAGTATGTGCCCATGAAGGTCTATTCGAACACGAAGCTCTGCAATTTGCTCTTCTCGGCCGAGCTCGACCGCCGTCTGCGGGCTTCAAACAACAGTGGTGTGATCGCTGTGACGGCCCACCCGGGAGTGACCGACACGCCACTCTTTAATGGCCCCGCCCAGAACGGCGTGTTCGCCAAGATAGCTATGAAGGCCTTCTCGGCGCTGCCCATCGGCCAGAAGGTCGAGATGGGCGCGCTCCCGACGCTCTATGCCGCAACGGCCCCCGGTGTCCAGGGCGGCGAGTACTTTGGCCCCAGTGGCTTCAACAACTTCTGGGGCCACCCGGCGCTCGAAGAGCCCGTGAACCAGAGCAAGTCGCCAGAGGCGGGCGAGAAGCTCTGGGTAGAAAGCGAGCGACTCGCCAAGATGTCCTTCGTAGTCTAAAGAGATCCAATACCGGTAGCAATGCACACACGCACACACAGAAATGATATGTATGAGAGCCTCAGTTTGCCTCTTCTTCTTCTTCTTGACAGTGGAAGGTCGCCTACCATGCTACGTATCAATCAATACCTACTAGTGAAGTATGTAAGCCGCCGCTAACGGTCACATTCCCATCGCCACCTCCATACCGAAGTGACGGACTGCTCTGTCTAGGACAGAGTCATCGACTAGCAGTGGCGTGCGCTCTCCGCCTGCGATGCTCGCATGGACGCTCGCTCACGTAGGGCATTCTCAGCTTTCCCATAGAACCCTGCAGTGCAGTTACAGTGTAGTTATTGCATGCTCGCTCGAGTTCGACACCCTTTGAGTGAGTGGCCTCCTTGCTGGAAATAGGTTTCTGTCAGCAGCATTTCTGCTTCCGTTTCGCATCACTCGCTCTCGTCAGCTCAAAGCTTTAGCTACGGCGCATGAGGGCTTCTTCCTGTCACGCGCGGTAAGCAACCTCCAGTAAACCTTACACGTCACCACGAGGAGGAGCATGCCCACGCGATGGGAGCAGGAGCCGCAGAACCAGCTCAAGCAGCTCGCGGTCTCCGTGCTCGAGCACTTGCGCAAGCCCTCGCTGTTCGTTGGCAGCGGCGGGGGCGCCTCGCACGCCAAGGTCGCGGCGGGCAATGTGTCGCCGTCCAAGAACTCCAAGAGCTTCAAAAGTATACGCAGTATCAAAAGCAACCGGACTGGAGGGCGTGCAGAGGACGGCGGCGGCGAGCTCTGGGAGTACGCGCCGCCCACTCCTGACCACCTGAAGACACCCAAGAAACCCCATAGTGACGCCGCTGGACCCAGGGTTGACGCTAACTCACAGGACAACCCGCACACTAGTAGAAACAATGACAGCAGTGAGCGGTATGAAATCAAGCGCCAGGGCAGTCTCAAGAAGGGCCACTCGAGCCTCGGAAACCTGGACGAGCGCGGCAAAAACCACAACAAGACCGTCGGCTCACGGGATCTATACGACGACTACAACATGGGCGCTGGCAGCGACGAGAACGACATGGACGATGACAACGACGACGATGACGGCCAACAGTTCGCCAAGGCACTCACGGCCGAGGCGCAGGACGAACTCGCGTACTTCTCGCAGCGTGTGGGGAACACCGACTTTAAGCTTGCGCGGCGACTTGTGATCCACCCGCACGGCCGCGCGCGTGCGTTCTGGGACTCGATTCTCATGTTCCTCATCAGTTGTAAGTAGACGGTACACAGTGTTATATCGGATGACGCGGAGTTACTGAACCATGGTACATAATAATATGTGTCCACGTGTGTGTCAAATCTACTAGGGATCCTGATCGTCGTGCCCTTCGAGCTTAGCTTTCTGGAGCTGAGCCCACACATTCGACGAGACCTGCTACGCTTCGACCTCTTCGTCGATGCCATGTTCGCCGTCGACATCTTTCTCAAGTGAGTCATTCGCTATTGTATTTTCTAGGATTACTGGAGAATGGTGTCAACTAATGCCTTCATTCGTGAATTCTCAGCTTCAACACAGGTATTGAGAAGGATGGCAAGCTGCATTTCTCGTTCAAGTCCATCTACCGGAACTACCTGCGCGGCTGGTTCATTCTGGACGTCATCTGGACCATCCCCTTCTACGCGTTCTACCAGAAGAACCTCTATTCGCTACACACGACACTGCTGGAGGCCATCGCGGCGCACACGGACCTCTACAACTTCTTCCGAATACTAAGGCTGATGCGCGTGGCCGAACTGCCGCATGTGCAGCGAAGACTTGAGTACTCACTGCTCATCTCGTCCAAGATCAGCAGTTTGGGTAGCTTCCTGTACGTCGTGCTAGCGCTTTCCCATGTCTTCAGGTACGGTTGCATTACTGTGTACTGTGTGTACTGTGCTGATGAAGCATGATGTCAAAGCCTACGCTCACCTCTCTCTCACGGGATGAACTCTGCAGTTGCATGTTTGCGTACCTGGCGTTCGGTGACCAGGAGCACCTGGCAATAGCCGTCGAGAACGGATTGCTCGAGAACGACGACCTCCAGTCCAAGTACATCGCATCGTTCTACTGGTCCATGATGACCATGACCACCGTCGGCTATGGCGACAGTACGTCCACCCATTCTATATGCCCTTGGCTAGGCTTGTTCTCTCTATGGCCACGATTTTTAGCCTCAACTCCACTGCTCTTGCTTGCCTCCATCACAGTCACGGTCAAGACGAACACGGGCCGCCTCTTTGCTCTCGCAGCCATGGTCGTGGGCGGCGGTATCTTTGCGTACGGCATCACGAACGTCGTGGCGCTCTTCCAGCAGCTCTACATCGACGAGACGGAGCACCGGCATAAGATGGACCAGGTGAACACGTTCATGCACAACCGCGCGTTGCCGCGCAAGCTGCGCGACGAGATCCGCGCGAATTTCTTCCATATGCGCAAGGCCACGCGCGAGAGCAAGCTGCACGACTACGAGATCTTCAAGCAGATGTCGCGCACGCTGCAGACGAACGTGGCCACGCTCTTCTGCCAAGAGATGATGCCACACAAGATGCCCTTCCTCGCCGGCTGCAACGCCGAGTTCATCCACGAACTCTATTTGGCCATGGAGGTGCGCTGTTACCTGCCGGGGGAGGACATCATCCGCCAGGACGACTACGGCAGTGAGATGTACTTCCTCTTTGTGGGCCACGTTCAGGTCTTTCTGAGCCACACCAAGGTCGCAGCGTTAGGTCCCAATGCGTTCTTTGGGGAGTTTGGCATCTTCAACCCAAAGAAACCCCGGCTCGCGACAATCCAGGCGCTCGACTTCTGCGAGACCCACTGTATTCAGAGAAAGGATGTGTTCCGGATCCTCGTGGAGCACCCGTTCATGCTGCGCTCGATCAAGAATCTCGCGGCGCTGCGCTCGCGCAAGGCTCTCAACATTCTCTACGAGAGCGGTGGCAAGTCTAGAACTATGCTTCAGGGTCTGGCCTCCATGTGGCACCAGGAGGGCATCCTGGGGCTGTTACCCATGGGGCTGACGAGGGAAGAACTGCCTGCGTTACAGGAGTACTTGCCGGTGATCCCACCGAACGCGAGCGCTGCGAGTGTAAGGAGAGCCTCTGTGCGAGCGGCTCTCATGAGTCCCCAGGCCATTGAGGCTGCGAGCCTCGCTGCCGCAGTAAGTGCTGGCCGCAGGCGGTCGATCGTGATTCCTAACCAGGATCTGAGTGCTCTGACCGCTAGATCAGCGCTAAGACTGATCAATTCGACGCCTGGTGGCGGTGATAGCAACAATAGCCTCAACCCCGAGTCTGCGTCCTCACCCAAGGCGTATCCACTCCGGGTCCAGACCAACGACGGTGAGATTCGGAGTCGACCGCAGCGCCGCACGTCGATCGGTGTGGCAGACAAGGCGCACGTGGCCGCCACGCTCGCGAGCATCGGGAAACGCCGGCCCGCAGGAGAAGATAGCCTTCTGACCCCAGGTCCAGGTTCAGACTCCAGCACCAATGCCACCAATACCAGAAACACCAGTGGCGCCACCATTACCACCACTACTACTGCGACTGCCACGAGTGACGACCCTCGACTGGATATCCTCATCAGTCAACTGCACGACATCGCCAAGCGCCAGGAGCTTCTCGACGACCAGATGCAGGAGGTCCTGCTCATGCTCGCGACCAACCACCAGGGACTCAACCGGTTCCACGAGCAGTTCCAGCAGAACACGGCTCTGCCTCCGCTCGTGCGCGACCGCTCGCAATACTTCCACCGAAGCATGAGCATCCCGGAAGGGCTCGAGAGCAGATCAGGTCGATGAAGCTAATCATTTTAATTGAAACGCGTGCCATGCTGAGGTCTCGTTTGCTGTGCGTTAAAAACACTGGGGATGAGTGGACTGACGGCTCTCTCCCTCTCTATCATCTTGTATGTCACATAGGAGGGCTTCTCTTCTTCTGATGCCCCGCTCTTGCTTCTACCCAAAGAGCTTTGGGATCGTTTCGCGCTGGGCGATCTCACCGCCGAGCAGGCGCGTAATCCACTGCCGCAGCTCAACTATCGCCGCCGTGCTTCCGCTTGGATACATGGAGATCTTGCGGCCCTTGGCGCTGCACGCGACCACGAATGCTAAGCAAAAGAAAGGTGTTCATGAGCAGAAAAATCAGTCAGTCAGCTATAGTCAACATTCATAAGTATACAGATTAGCAAGAGAGATGGCTGCGTACATGGTGTGGCGCCACCAAACTGCTCGCTCCACTTCTTGCGCTCGTGTGAAGTGCGAGACGCCAGATCGATCCAGCAGAACGTCAGCGGGTCGCGCTGGAACTCTACGGCGAGGCTCTCGATAATACTCAGTTGCTCTGTAATGAAGTGGAGAAGAGTACTATAAGCACATGCTATGTGGCTAGTGGGACGGGGGGGGGCATGGGGGATGGGGTATGGGATGGTATAAAAAACGTACCTCTGACGCTGCAGCCGTGCTCAGCGTTGTCCAAGAAGAAGAGCAGCATGCGTCTCCCTCGGGAATTCAGGTAGATCGGGTTGAACGCGTAGATCGACGGCGCAAACACCTTTGCGAGCTGCTCCAGTGGGCTCGGACGAGGCTCTTCCTGTCATATCACATTGAAACACAAAGAGCGGCAAAAGCATGAGCTCTCCCAGTAATAAACGGAACCGTGATTTGATACCTCAAAAGAAGAATTACTTGGGGACTCACAGGATTCGCATTGGCGCTGCTATTGCTGGAGCTCGTCCGGGATTGCTGCTGATTAGTTGGTGGCTCCTCTTTCTGCGACGGGAGGATGATGAAAACCCAGACCAGGAACGCGCAGACCGCGAGCGTCATGAACGAGAACGGGAACGGTGAGTTGCTGTGCACGACAGATAGGACCATGCAAAATACAGATGTGAGTCAATGGCACCCACGGAGTGTTGAGATATGATGGCACTGTAATGAACACACTTACCCTCCTTGCTGCTTGGCGTGAAGATGCGTGTATGTAGATCGAGAAATGAAAAAGAAGAGCACGTGAGTCGTCAGGATACATCAGCCGATGGCCTTGGCATACACACACAACGAAACGCACCTGGTGCTGGTATTGCTGGTACTGCTGCTGCTGGCGATAGAAGTTTTGCTGCTGCTGGTACTGGCGTGAGTATGGGTTCTGCTGGCGGTAGCCATTTCCCTCACCGCCGGTGTCACCGCTCACAAGGCGCTCGTACGCAGAGCCAATGCGCATGAACTCACTCTCAGCTTTCGGATTGCCAGGGTTCTACACAGCACACATAGAGATATACGCATACGCAATGAGCACCATTGTCGTAGAGAGAGAGCGCGCAGCTCCATGTTCGTACCTTGTCCGGGTGCCATTTGAGCGCGAGCTGGCGGTACGCGCGCTTGATCTCGCTTTCAGACGCCTGACGTGACACACCCAGCACCTTGTACGGGTCCTCCTGGTACGCGCTGCTGCCGGCTCTTGCACTCACGTCATGAGCCACGAGCGCCAACGCAAGCAGCAGCACAGGGAGCAGCAGCTTTAGCTTGAGCCGTGAGCTCTTCATCCTGATCTGCGTCATAAACTATTCGTTTCAAATGCTCTTTTTAAAGTGTTACAAACACCTATCTGAATCGTTTTAGAAAGGGTACATATTAATAAAGGTATTATTGATGAAGTGAGCACTTCATTAGCGCTTTCGTGCTTTATCTAGTCAAAACAGGATATGTATTTACATAGTTGTGGACTACTCGACTTGCATTCGAGTGGCTCTTGTTCGATCACAACGTAATCATATTACAAGGGATATCATTACAAGAAGGAAAGGTTTGGCGCGGGGTGTCCCGATTTTCAAATGGCCACATTCGCCCAAATTGCTGACGATGGCAGAGCAGACGGCACCCGCTGGTGAGTCCGTCGACGAGAGCGACTTCAGCACGTCGAGCGTCGACCAGTTCCTCCGCGACCACGGCTTCGATATCGCCGACCATGCGGGACTTGAGCTCTCGTCGCTCAGTGACGACGACGACATCAACGACAACGAGAGCGACCTCAGCGAGCAGCTTCAGCAGCAGCAGCAACAACAACAACAGGTTCGTGCCGGTGGTGATGACCGCACTGATGGTGCCACAAGGACGCCATCGGGGCTGCGTGTGGTGACAAATGTGAGCCCAGATATTGGAGAGGAAGAGAAAGAAAGTGGTGAAGAGGTGCCACCACGTCGTAGTGAGCGCCACCGCCGTCGCTCGCTGTTTGATGCGCAGTCCGCGAGCGAGGAGGAGGAGCCCGTGACGCCGCGCTTCACGCTGCTCAACGAAAAGGACCTGCTGCTCATGGAGGGAGAAGAGGCCGCTTCAGGTTCGATGGTGACGCCGATAGCGGAGATGCAGGCTGACAACAGCCACCAAGCGCATGAAGAGCAAGCGCACGACGATGATGATGATCATGAAGGCCACGAGAGCGATGGACGAGACTCGCTTGACCGGTCAATGGTTCTTGGTGTCGGATCGGGGTTCTCGGGTTTTAGCAGCAGTGGCGTCGATGAGCGCTCTCGCATTGCGCAGATCCTGCATGAGAAAGGAGCGCCGTCTGTGGTGTCGATCCAGCGCAGTCGCGAGCAGCAACAGCGTCGCAGTAATAGCCTTAGCTCTTCGCCGTCAGTTATCCCAGGGTCGTCGATTGATTCGCTTGCCTCTGGATCTCACCGTGTCCAGGATGACGAGCTTAGCGACGCGTTGGGCGTGACGTCCTCGACCCCCGAACAAGACTCGAGCATCTTCACGAGAGCCGCCATCAGTTCCCGAATGTCTCGAGCGTCCGTTCACCAACGACGTGCGACAATCCCTACCAGCAGGCCAAGCGCGATCCGTTCGTCTCAACGGGCTTTGTTCGCTGCTGACAACGAAGAGCGGAAAGAGAGTGAGGACGTGGGGACGAGAGAGTCGTTGCAGTCGAATCAGCACCAGCGGCCGTCCATCACGCGCTCAGAGCCATACGCTCAACGGAGCTCTATTCCTTCTCGTGCGGATGAGAGCCGCGTGCGTGCGTCCTCGGTGCCAAATGTAGACGATGGAGGCTGGGGCGATCTGAACGACAAGCTGAGGAAACACGGGCTGCAAGTGATTACCTTCGAGCGGATCCACGCAGCTGGCGGGATCGCCATGACGGTCCCGAACAAGGCGTCCGTGTTTGACTGTGTCCAGGACGTTGTGCTCCAGCTCGAGCGGAAAGACCAGGTACGGTGTCGTGGGCTTTTCCATCAAACGCGGGAGGAAGTGTGCAAATCGTGGTCGGTTCTTAGAGAGCTCGTTGTCATGTTTTGTGGTGTTGTGTAGATCATTCAAGATCTCATTCTCGAGTCGAACCGTAACTCGCGCGAGCAGAGCCGAGCAGAAACCGATCTGCAGTCGGTCGGGAAGAAGAACGACGAGATCGGAAGTGCGCTGGAGAGCGCTAAGGCTGAGGTTGTTCGGCTCCAGGTGCGTCCGGTATTTACTTATGATGTTTGTGCACTGGAAGGTAGTTAATTGCGAGATTCACCATGCCTTTGCTTCCACTGAATGTGTCAACAGGAGAAACTGAAGAAAGGAAAGGAGGAAGCGAATGAGCAGAGCAAGAAGCTCAAGCAGTCATGTCTGAGGCTCCAGCAGCAGCTCAAGGTCAGCGAGCACCGCGTGAAGGCGAAAGAGGTGCTGGTCGACAGGATGCAGCAGAAGTTGCAACAGCAAGTGGATAAAGAAAACTTGAGCAAGACGCGCGATCGCCAGGTCTTCCGCCAGATGCAGCAGCGAGATGTGAAGAAAACCAACCCGCGCGACAACCAGTCGCTGGAGTACATCAGTGTCTTTGAGACCCAGCGCGAGCAGATGCAGGGGGAAATCGACCACCTGAAGAGTCAGGTGACTGCCTTGAATGCTGAACTCCGAGACAAAGAGAACTACATTGCCCGCAAGTCGTCGATCTCAATGAGACATGAGATGACGATGTGGGGCGATGGGAATACAGAGCACGAGGATGAGAACCCAGTTCTTGGTAGAAGAAGTCGAAACCAGGCGTCGTCGTCCGTGGTCTCTGATGACATGATGCTGGAGCGACTCGAGACTGCTCGACGCGAACAAGAGCAGGCGGCGGCGAAGCTGCGCCGTCGGGAAGCCGCCATGATCAAGAAAGTGAGCATGATCGAACAAGAACTGCTGGTTGCGCACGAGACGATCGCTGAACTGAAGGAAGAGAACGCGAACCTGACGCTCGAGGCAGAATCCCGCCCGAGCATTCGCGATTACCGGCTTTGCCAGCGACGTATCCATCAACTGGAACGCCAGGTTTCTGAGAGTAAGCTGGCGCTGGAAGAGGCGACGGATCTGAATGAGCTTCGCAAGTACATGGGCACGAAGGAGCTCATCGAGCGCGATCGCCTGAACCATCGACTGCATCTCAATCGACTCAACACTTTGCCACGAGAGACGACGTTGGAAGTGGTGAAGGAAGTCTGCCGCGTGCTGAACCTTACCGACATTACACTGATCACGCCGAGTCTCGAGAAACTGTGTCGCGTGGTGGCGGCAGTGCCTCGCATGGAGCAATTCATCCGCGACGTGTGCGGATTCGTATTCCTGAACCTTGGTAACACAAACGAAGACAGCAAGTCCGGATTTGAGCTGGAGCAGGTGCTGCCGACTCTGCAACAGTGGACTACAGAGCGACGAAAGCTGCACGCGCTGGAAGTGAGTGTTATTACACTGGTGGATGACCTCAAGATGTATTAAGTGTCTCATCGTTGTGTGTAATGCCCTGTGTACTATGTAGGAGTTTAAAGTCTCGATCATGAGCGAGCTGTGCAAGCGCTCGATCGAACCGAGCGTCTTGCCGAGCGAGAAGGAGAATGCAATTACCCAGAGCCAGCCATCGAGTCTGTCTCGAGCGGTGCACATTGTGTCGGAGCTCGTCGACCTTGAGAAGAACGTGCTCCATCACCGTGAGATCTACAGTCAAGCTGCGACGGAACTCGAGGTAAGCTGATGTGTGAGCGGACTGGATTGTCTCGATGCTGAATAAGCTTATTAGGTACTTTGAAGTATGACACTAAACTCGCGACTTGTATTTGCTTCGTGTAGCGCCGCCCAAGCGTGCTGGTGAATCAGATCGTCCGCCATTTCTCCCACCTGTTCCAGGTCAAGAGCGTGGAGGGCGTGCTCCCGAAAATTAACGTAAGAATCACATTCTTTGCTTTGTTACTCGGTCGTGCAGCGTTGTACTAACATCGTTGTGTTACTGTCCATGAAGGAAATCTACCTGTTTGTGAACGAAATGGAAAACTTTCTGAACGTCGTCCGCGGACTCGTGAACCTGAGTAAGTTGCAGTCAGGCTCACATTGCCTGCGAATCCTGATCTTTATTCTAACAGCATTCTCTCGTTTTCATAACTTCGTGCAGACAAACAAACGTCCGTGACAGTTTGCCTGAACGTAGTCCGAGAAAAGCTGGAAAACGAAGGGCACTCGCCTCGCGCTCCTGTTCACGAGCAGTATGCGGATAGACAACCAAATGAGAACTTTGAGCCCAACTTCGTCGTTGAGAAGAACTTGAAGGCAGGAGTTGTCTCTGGCGGAGGTGACCTGGCAGGGGTCCAACAAGTGCGAGAGATGACGATCTTGGTGCGAGACCTGAAGCGCGAGCTGGGTGCTGCGAGTATGCATGAGATCCTTCCACGGACCAAGCGCCTGATGGAGCTGTTGAGTCTCTCTATCCACAACAACAGCTTTGACGACGAGGACTGAAGACAGCGGTGAGAAGGAGCTTTGTGTATCGCGATTATATAAGCAGCAAGTGCGAAGGTTGTCGGGTTGTGGATATCGATCATCAAGTAGAGTTTGTCGAATGCGGTGATATCGCATGTTGAGCTTATGAACACTCAGGGGGCTTGTTTGGACATAAGCTGGAGCTCAAGGCTGTCTTCTATGCTTGAGCTGCAATGTGAACAGACTGTTCTTCGTACCTCGGGGTCTCCAGGTGCACGAATGACATGTCGTGCTCGCTATCCTGTGGCAGAGGCTCATTCAAATCTGCTCGGCGAGCTGCCACTGGAAGGCGGCAGTGGAATCCAAGAAGCGCGGCTTTCAGAGATCGACGGCTCGGGTGGTACACGGCGTACAAGATCAGCTGCAGGATGCAGAAGCCCGTGTTGACGACCGTCGGGATGATGATGACGATGTCACGCTGGAGAAACCCGTAGAGGATCCAAATCGCGTTGCTGAGTGCGCCGACCGAGACCATCGCGATGGGCATCGATGCAGCGCTCTTCGTGCGCACCACGTCCACGATTGTCGCAAATGGCGACGCGTATAGCAGAAACCCGCACATGATCGCACAGGCGCCGATGGTTTGAGACACGTGGCTCTTCGACTGTATCGTGCTGCCTACGACGGTGTACGTCGTCGTCGCGATGTTGAACACGAGCGTGCATGTAACGAGCTTCATCACTTGGCGTCGCTGGTCGCCCGAGTTCGAGTAGTAGACGACAAGGAAAATGACGCTCAGGGCGCTGCCCAGAGCGTACGTGACCAGTAGAGGAAAGTACTCGCGAACAGCGTAGCCGTATAGCATCCTGAAGCAACAGTCGACAGCAGAGGGTAGTAAGCAGTGCGGCCGAGTACCACGCAATTGGATCTACTGACAACGTACCAGGTGTGATTGTACGACCACTGCGACACGAGCGGCAGCAGGGGCATGCACTCGACTGCCTTCCGCGTGTGGATTCGGTACATCGTCGGCGCCGGGCTGAAGCACATGTACAGCGCCGAGACGGACGCCAGCACTCGCACGACAATCTCTCCCGTCGCCATGCTTGCTCGCTCGCTCGCTCGTACAGTGGCCAAGATTGAGCAGGATCTCGCGAGCTCACCTATGTGAATATGGAGAGATGCTTGCATGCAGAGCAAGTGGGCTTGCTCTGCGAAACGGAATCCGAATGAAGGATCACATGGGCTGTCTCTTCATCATTATCGTGGAGTTTCTGCTTTGAATGGGAGGAGAAGACGAGCGAAGGGTCTGCCTGTTGAACATGAAGGTAACCTGGGAATTAAGAGAACCGCGACGACGAGTGACTCTTAGCCACAGTAGTGAAACTCAAGTGGCGTCGCAGCGTAATCTAATCAGGATTCGCGGGCCGTTGGGAGAAACGAGAACCAGCCAAGTTGAAGTATCGAAAAGGTGTCGTGTGCCTCAACCTGAAACGACCGGCTGAAGGCCAGGTACGATGTAAGCGCGATGTGCCCCGTCGTTCGAGTACTTGGTACTGCGAATGTGCAATGGTGTGCTGCCAACATGTGTTCATCGTTCATAATTACGGAGGTGGATGGCTAGCTATTCTTGAGCTCTGATCTGGTCTACTGCACTATTAGGATCGGTGGTGGTGCCAGCGTCGTAGGACGCGTCGGCTCCCAGCTCGGGGCCTCCAGCACGATCTTGGAGAGCTCCACCTCACTCTGGAGCGAGAGCGCGGACGACGTGATGCCGCCTTCCTTCGGCGTGGACATGGCCGAGAACGGGATCTCGTGCTTGGCCGTGGTCGACGTGCTCGGCAACACAGCGTCCGAACCAGCAGCTCTCTCGCCGCCACTGCGACGACTCGGGTGATAGACGAAGAAGAGCACGACCTGAATGCAGCCGAGCACGATGTTGATGCATGTGGGCACGATGAGTACGAGGTCGCTGATAAGAAAACCGTAGATGATCCAGAGCGCGTTGTTCACGACGCCCACGAGGCACATGGTAATCGGGATCGACACCGAGGATTTCGTTCTCACGACCTGCGAGATCGCTGAGAACGGCGACGCGTAGAGCAGTAGACTGGACGCCACGGCGATGAAACCCACGGTCTTCGTCACTACATCAAGGGACTGATCGAGCAAGTGGCGCTTGCCCAGCACGGCGTAGATCGTGACGACGGCGTTACAGAGCAGCGCAACGGCTGTAGCCTTGAGCACGTACTTGCGCTGCGTGGAGTGCAGGAAGTACACGGCGATGAAGCCGATGTTGAGCACATCGCCCACGGCGTAGGTCACCATGAGCGGGAACGCGTCGTCCGTGACGTAGCCATAGAGCATCCTAGAGATTGACAACAAGCGCATTCAGCATATCGGATGAGAACGGCCACCTCGGCAAGATATAAAGCTAGCACGAGGTGACTCACCATATGTGATCACATCCCCAAAGCGCCACGAGCGGGATGATTGATGCGTCGCCAGTGTTGCGCTTCTTGTGCATCTTGTAGAGCGACGTCGACGGGCTCACGCACATGTAGAGCGCCGAGAGCGACGCCAACACCTTGATTACGAGAAGGAAGGTGTCGCTCATGGCTTTGGCTAGCTGGCTGGCGGTGCCTGGAGTGCAAGAGTCGATTGAGGAGTGGCGACTGGGCTTGGAAGGCGTAATAGGTCCCCACTCAAAGCTCAGAGGTTCAGGGTGTCGCCGTGGAGAAGCCGGTGTGCTTGATGTCTGGAAGCTTTGATAATGAGCTCCTCCTCCACCCAGCACCCTCACAGCCATCCATCTATCTCTTCTTCGTTCATCGATTCCTGAGGTCTGGAGACACCGGTCCAAGTGCAAGAACGCAACTGGAGCCGTTTCACAGGGCCTCCCTCCCAACAATGGATGAGAGAGGAAAAGCTCCGTGCAACAGCAGCAGCATGTGGAGAGTAAGACTGGGGATTCAAGTTGATGTTCCCGAGGCGCAAGGGCAAACTCGAGCAATTACAAGAACATCGGGGGGGGACTCGCTGAACGTGACCAGAGGAATTTCTTTGGGTGTAGACGAACCGTTTCATCCCTAAGCATCTGGGCACATCTGATAATTTTGGCGCCTGGGGTGCACCATGTGATATCTTCGCGTCCTAGACGACTGCAGGAGAGTGCGTCGGACTGATCGTATCAGCCGCTTCGGTACTGCGATAGTGGGGGCGATTAGTAGTCCGCGAGGCTTCTCTGCGAGCAGCTCACTTCGAACTCGAGAGACAAAGATGGGTGGCTCTTGAGCAAATGTTCACAACGACTGCTTCGTTGCGATTGCGGTTGTATTTGCGTCACCCGTCCAATCGCGTCTTTGTCTATTGAAAGCTGAAGGGGCGACTGATCACCAATTGCTTGGCGCACGAGCGCTAGTTATTATTCGAGAGCCTGCGTTTAATGTGCAGTCTTAGCACGAGCTGGTCGCATGGGATGCAGTAAGACGACTGCAGTGAACACCAGAGATTCAAAGAACACGACGGCGGTGACGAGTAGAGAGGATATCTAGATCTGTATCCTAGCGGATTGAGCGCCACTCCTCTGGTAGTCCGCGAGGTCTGGAAAGAGAGCAGCTCCTTTCGAACTCGAGAGGCAAAATAGGTGGCTGGGAAGAAAATGCTCGCGGCTTCTTGACGCTTGACGCGTTGCCGTCAAGTAGCCGATCGCTCGCAGTTGCGTGCATGCCAAAAGGCTGATGACTGAATCATGGGAGAGAGGGTATCCTTGTGGATGACGACGCATGTTGGCTATTTCAGTGTCAGAAAATCTGACAAGCAAGCGAACCCGATGATTCGCTTCACCTCAGGAGAGAAACGACCGTTGTGCGAGCGGCGGCGCCTCTTCGCCGCTTGTCGGTTGGTTGGTTTATCTCTTCAACCAGAAAAGCCCAAGTTGTAGAGCCTCAGCATCGATCGATAGTCTTGCTGAGTGTCGTCGCTCACGCAAGCCATGTCCTTCGCCAGAGCCTGCAGCATTGCAATCTTCTCCTGTGTGCTGCTGCTGCAGCAGCAGTTGCCCTGGTGTCACGCGGGGCTGTATCATCAGCAGACTGACAGTCTTGCGCCGGAAGGCGTCAAGCTTACACACAGTGATCTGCTGATCGGATTTCTTGATGCTGAACGGAGTGCGGTCGAGCGCCAACTGGAGCTCTACAAGCGCAAGGCGACACTCCTAAAGGCGCTCCTCACTTACTGTGAAAAGGACGATGAGCTCCACGGTGACGAGATTGCGAAGGACTCTGCTGCCACCGCTCTCACTTCCAGCCAGCCAGTGCAATCGAGACGAGCTGCGCAATTCCAGCAGAGCCGCCAACGAGCGTACCGCCAGCAACATCAGCACAGCGCAACCCAGCGCTTCAGCGATTGGTTTGATCCCCAAGGCTCCTATTACTCTCCGTTGTCATCATCGCCATGTCATGAGGAAACAACGGATGGACCAAGAAAACCCAGCGAGCACCACGATATCCGGCTCGACCTACTCTCATTCCGTCCGAATGCGAGCCCGAACGGCAAGAAGAGCCACAACGCGCAGCGCGGCGGTCGCAGAGCAGCGAATAGCCATTTGCCCGCCCAAGCGGATCCGACTTCATCCTCACTGCTCCAGTTCCTCGCGGCCTTCGACATGGAACGCGGACGCCTCAATCTGCACCACCCGATCACGAAGGAACTCATATGGCAGCACGAGCTGATTATCGAGTCACGCTCTGAGTCTCCGCCGTCCTCCTCACCTATAACTGACTACTTCTTCACCTCGGAGCGGCTGTCGTACCTCGCCACTCTACAGGCAAACGGTAAGCTGAGCTTGTACAAGCTGCGTGTGCTGCACAACCGCCGCCTGCTGTCCGGAGACCACCGGATCCCGAGCAAATTTGACCGCGCCATGTGCATGAGGAACTCGATCACCCAGCAGCTACAGAAGAAGAATCAGAAGAGGACGGCGGTGGGGATGCCTCTGATCCTTCCATGGCGTACTGTAGTGACCACCAACACGCTGCCTGCGGTCAACCACCCGCATATCGACTTTGAGCTGATTTTCAGCACGAGTTCTAATCCTGATGCCAACAGCAGCGTTCGCAATGAGAAGGTTGCGGTCGTGACGTTCTTCAGCCACTCATACGTGGTCACAGCCAACAGCGAGGCCGAGCTCGCGTTCTTCCACGGCGAGAACGGCACGTTCATTTCGAGCCTCGCCACCGACTGGTTCACGCAAGACAACGACAGCGGCGTCGCGTCACGCAGTATCACGCAACTCCACGTACTCACGACGGGCATCGTAGCCGCTGCGGTCGGCAACCGCATCCACTTTGTGAACCCGCTGGAGCAGACGCTCGTGAATGGCGGAGGCGTCATCTGCGACGGCGGCGCGAACGAAAAGATCACAAGCGTCGACAGCGATCCATGGCGGTACTCGACCATCTACGCCGGCACGAGCAGCGGACGAGTGCTCGTCTTCCGACTGCTGAACGTTGAGCGACTCGGGAAAGGGGGCAGTAGTCGACGACAGCAGCCGCTATCTGTGATGAAGCTCGATGAGCATGGAAACCTGGTGCACGACGAGGAGAGTGAGCCGGCGTGTGTTCTAGTGAACCAGCTGCGCCCAAAGCCAAGGCTGCGGACGCTGAGTCAAGAAGCTCAAGTAGCCCAGACCCAGGTGAAGCACCAGACTGCAGTGCGAGCGATCCCAGGCTACGTCATCATGACGACGAATGATGAGATCGTGCTCTTTCAGAGCAGCTATGACGGACTGCCGACGTACGTCACGGCCTACTCGACTCATTCGAATGTGCCTCAGCTTTCTCGAAACTCGATCTCGAATGCAAGAACCCAGCAGCTCATTGGGCTGTCGGTCGCGAGAGACCCGAACGCGCACCTAGTGGCGCTCGCAATCCACGCTCTCGAGCGCTTTTTCGTCAACGAGACGACACCACTGGTGGCCACCAGACTTCGTATGGACGTGTACGAGTCGCTGCTGCCGCAGCCGACGTCAAGCCTCGACCTGGGCTGGCTGCGTGTGCCCATCATGCTGCTTTGCGCCATCGCGGTCATGTACTGGCAGCAGAGCAACAACAACAATGGTAATGGGAATATCCCTAATCCGATGGACCTGGGAGCGTTCGGAGCTGCTGGTGGCTCCCAACGTGGCAAGATCTCCAGTGCCGACTTTGACGTCTCCAGGTTCTCGAAAATGGGGGCAGCGGGACGAACGTACCCGCAGCACCACTGCGTTTGAAGCAAGGAACGTTTGATGACGATGCCCTGCATGAATGTACAAGTTTTTACGCTCAGCTTCTGCGTGTGATGGTGGCAACGTAGGCTGCAAGAAGAAGGTGGAGGACTGGCTGGCTTTGGAGCCCACGCATTGGTCCCACTACCCAAAATCAATGAAGGCAGCACCCAAGATTATTTAATTTAGGGTCTGGGACAACAGCATAGCCACATTAGTAGCCTACCTCTTTACTCAAAATCACCCAGTCACCCATAAGCCAGTAAGCACAGACCCAGTGTTCAAGGGTGACTGGGTGACTGCCTGAACAAAGATGTTTGTACACTATCACAAATAAATGCTTTGTATTCAATGCTTATGTCGCACACCCAAGGGGCCAGTATTACGGCTGCTTTCCAAATCTTCAGTGCGGGCGTCAGCTCACTTTGAAGCAGGGCACGAATCAAGCAGACGAGGGAGGAAGAAGGATCGAAGCAAGCAAGGCGAGTGAGAATGAGCGCCGCCAAGGCCAGCAGCAGCGGCAAGAAGCCCAAGAAGCAGCAGGCGCAGGCACAGCCCACGTCGCCCTCGGCGGCGTCTGCCAGCGGCCGCCACCGCGGTGACCGCGAGAGCGAGCTGCGCGCGTCCGACATCTCGGACGAGTCGAGCGTGGTCTCGTCCCCGCGCCGCGGCGGCCACGAGCGCCCGCGGTTCGACTCGAAGGCGTCCTGGGCCGATTCGACGCGCTTCGACATGGGGAGAGCGGACTCGCGCGCGTCCGACATCTCGGCGAGAGACCTGCGCCTCACGTCGCTTTCCAGGTCCCATGTGAGTAGCCGCAACCGCTCGCACTCGAATGCGTCTCGGCTTTCGCGGGCGTCAAGCCGTGTCAGTAACGCCGGCGGAAGTGGTGGCGGCGCAGGAAATCGAGGTCGCCAGTCGTCTTTTGTATCGAACTTTGGAGTGACGAAGGGCCGCAAGGACAGCAATGCGCTCTCGACGATCACGGAGAACTGGAACCTCGCAGACGACCAGTTTGGTAGTCCGTTTGCTGACTTTGATGCGCAAGGTACGTCGTGAAACGAGCGATACGAAGGGAAGCACTAGTGCTGGCCGCTAACGTAGGTTCCCGCTGTGTGTGTGTGTATGTGTATGCGCGCTTTGTGCGTTTGTGATTGTATGCAAACCAGATCAACCGATTCGCGACCAGCTGCAGCGCGGACTGAACATCATCAATGACCACACGGTACCGAGTTTTATCGCTACCCACGCCGCTACATTAGACAATTTTATCGTGTTGCCGTGTTGTTGACATGCTCTTCTCGTATACTCGAATGTATGCGTATAGACCAAGCTGAAGGAGATTGAAGATGCCATCACTGCGGCCATGTCGGAAGTCTGGGGATACTGGGTACGCTTTCGCTGAGATTTCTTCATGTTCTACTCGTCAGACATTCGCATATCTAGCACGCATGCTAACCTTGCTCTTTAACCACACACACCTGCAGGCTGACCCGATCCAACTGTTCCTGCACCCTGCGGAGCGCGTCGACGTGCAAGATCTCATCAAAACCGACAATGAGCTTTTCAACAAAGTGCTCACGGTGTTCTCCGTGCTCTGCGATGAGATTTCGGAGCTGAAAGTGACTGTCGAAGACAACTTCTACCCGGCGCTGATTATGTTTGGCCAGGCGTGCCATGGTGAAGAGGGTGAAGTGAAAGCTGGCGAGGACGAAGTCCACATCGGACGCATGCTCCCGTTCTTCCAGGACATCTCGAACTTTGTGGACCGCTGCAACGCCATCACGATCAACATGATTCACCAGCTTGCGAGCCTGTACCAGAGTTTCCAGAAGCTCTGGAAGTCAACTTTTAAGCTCGTCCACCTGCACCCGGTGTTTGACGCGCTGGCGAGTCTTCTCGAGGTGATGATCACAATCGACGCTATCGTGATCGACAACCCGAATATCATCACGTCGTGGGACAAGTACAAACGCATGATGCAGTACGTGCGTGCGGACCCGACGCGTTACAACATCACGGTCGACAAAGTGAAGCAGTTTGAGCGCCTTCTCGTGAGTCTGGACCAGACGATCATGAGTGCTCAGGTGTTCCAGACTTGCATCGAGCAGGACTTTGAAGCCTTCTCGTCGCTCGACCCTGGTGAGGAAGATGATGAAGACCGCAGCGATGATAATGAGAGCGGACGAGCCAGCAGCGACCGCGAGTCCAAGATCGACATCCGATCGAACCGAGTGTTCTTGGACGAGTTCTTGCACTGCATCAGCGCGCGATTGGGGGTTGCTGAGGCAGCCATCAATTCAGCCACCGAGACGTACGAGCGCAACAACCTTGTGGGTACTGCTGGGCTGTACGTGTTGCACCGCCGCTTGCTTCCAGCGAATGTACCGGCCGATCCAGCACTGTACAAGCGTCTATGGGAGACACAAACGAAGGCACCGTGCGTGACAATCTGCGGTAAGATCCTGTGGTACATTCCCGACTTTCTCTTGAAGTACGCACCCATGAACTCCAAGAAGCTCCAGCCGACGGACTTTGTGCAGTTCCGACGCGAGTACTTGCACTCACTCGATGAGGCGTTCCCTGGTGACGTTGCGTCTGCGAAGATGGAGCTGAACGCGTGGCTCGTGCGCATGGAGTCATTCTTCCAGCCCACCACACGCGGAATGGGAGATGCGTCACGAACCTTGAGTGTTCGTGGGAACCTGGTACTGAAAGGTCTCATCCTCGCGAAACGTGTGCAGACGATGATGCACACACTGGTGAATCTACACTTGGCGCTGGGTATCCCGATGCAGAAGCGCGTCGTGCGTCCGCTGTACACGTGCATCGAGATCCTCAAGGCTGTGGAGTTCATGTTTGCGCGAAAGAACCCGATCTTGGCTGAGTGCACGTCGCTGCTGATTCGCCAGGTGACCCACTCGCTGTTTGCGTTCTTCCGTCCGCTCAAGGCAAAACTGGAAGCCAGCAAGCGATTCGACGACACGAAACTCGATGTCCTCGCTGCAGTTACGGTTCTGGAAGACATTCTCCACAGTGGCGAGTCTTTCTCGTACACTCGGATCACAGTGTTGGATCTCGCCACCCAAATCGCGTTGATCTCTCCGGACAGTGGGTCGAGTGTGGCAGACGGCGAATCAGAAAAAGGTCCCATCGGACTCAAGAACGCCGACGAACCCATCAAGCTGATCTGGAAATTGCGACTGCTGAGCGATTTCCAGCGCAAGATCCGCAACGCGTGTGACTGCTCGTTCTTCTACTGGAGTCGCGAGCTGCTCCACCCGTTCCTACAAGATCTGTACAGACAACCAGAGCAGGCGAATCGCATCCAGTACGTGATCGGAGGTTTTCTGGACGCGATCAAGCTGTTGCGTGGAGCGCAGCACGAGACTGACAATGCGCTGTACGTCAACTCCTACTCGGCGTTTATCGACTCCGTCATCGAAGAGGAGATCGTCGAGAACCTGTGCAAGGACGTTGAGAACGACCTGCGTCTGCATATCCACTCGGTGCATCTCGACCACCTCGATGCGCCGAACCCGAAGAGCGCAGACTTCAAAGTGCTGCACTATTATTTGGACTTGCGTCCCATTCGGCTACATGGAAAGACGCTCGACCTCCGCCTGCAGGTGACGCACTACCTGGAGAGTACGTTCTACAACCTCACCACAGTGGCGCTGCACGACTGGAAGACGTACGGTGAGATGCGGAATCTCGCGAATGACAAGTACGGGCTGAGTCTCGCGGATAACCACTTGCCTATGGGCTCGCTGGATCAGGGGCTCGACATCCTACAGATCATGCGCAACATCCAGATCTTCGTCGCGCGGTACAACTACAACCTGAACCAGCAGTTCTTCCTGGAGCGACGAAGTGACAAGGGATCGCGCCACCTCAACTCGATCAATATCCACTCGATCGCGAGCTCCATCCGCACGCACGGCATGGGCATCATGAACACGACCGTGAACTTCACGTATCAGTTTCTGACCAAGAAGTTTGACATCTTCTCGCAGTTCCTCTTCGACGAGTACATCAAGAGCTATCTGCAGCGCGAGAAGCGCTGGTACAAGAAGCACCGCGACGACCCGAGTGTCGACAACAAGTACCCGTACGAGCGCGCGTTCCAGTTCAACAAGGACATCCGCAAATTGGGCGTGTCGGACTCGGGCAAGACCTTTCTGGACCAGTTCCGCATGCTCATCACGGAGATCGGCAATGCGCTCGGGTACGTGCGCATGGTGCGCTCTGCCGGCATGAACTACTGCAGCAACGCGATCAAGTTCGTGCCGGACCTGAATCACACTCATTTCAAATTCGAGGCGTACGCCGGTGACGGGCTCCCACAGGAGACGGACGAAGAGACCGGCGAGGTCACGCAGCACGAGGTCAGCGGCGCGAAGCTGTCGCGCGAGACCGTCATCGCGGCGAAGAACCTTGACTCAGTCATATCGACGCTGGCCAAGAACTTCTCTGAGAACAACGACTACTTCAAGGTGCTCGTGAAGGTCTTCCAGGACGTGACGGCGAGCGACGAGCAGAAGCACCTGGTGAACTTTTATCACATCATCCCAGCGCTCACGATCAACTTTGTCGAGACGACCGTGCAGGCGAAGGACCTGATGTACAAGAACACCCGGCGCCGTGAGTCTTACTTCTCGGACGACGGCTTCGCGATCGGCCTCGCGTACATTTTGGCGATCCTCAACCAGGGCGAGGTGCGACATTATACAAGAAATTGTGGTGCGATGACGATTGCTTGGGGTGCTAATGCTTGTTGCTGTTGTTGTGATGGATGTTTGAACAGGCTTTCGACGCGCTGCACTGGTTTGAAGAGGTCGTACGCAAGTACAAGGACGAGGAGGATGCGTATAATGTGAGTGGGCGACATAGCAGTATGTCTGTACTGTCGAATGATGCGAGGCTAATATATCTGTGTGTGTTTGTCACCAATCCTTTCACCCCATCAGCTCAAGCAAGCGGAGCGCGAGACGCGCAAGGCGGAGCAGGCGGCACGTCAGCAGAAGGAGACGACGGCAGAGCTCATCGACGACGAGGAAGAAGTGCACACACTGCAGCTCACGGCCAAGCGCATCGAGCTCAACCGGCGCGAGTTCGACCTGCTCGACTGGTCGCTCAACGGCGCGCGCATCTTTTTCAAGGACTAGTAAGCATGCGCTTGACAGTATGCGGTAAGAGAGAGCGACAACACGACGCGCGATGAGACGAGACGAGCTGTCGAAAAAAAGACGCATCGCGCATACACAGAGCATGGCACGAACCACACACATAACAAATACTCCAAGGACGCGTATGCAGCAGTGAGGCAGGCAGGCAGGCAATCGCAAGAACCCACGCTCACATTAAATTCATCCAAATATCCATAGTTCGTTCGTACTGTCGCTCGCTGCTCTCATCTCTGTGTCTCATGTCTGTGGCTCGTAGCCAGGCAATCGCCACCGCGCTCATCATCCATCACCAGTTAATCGATCGCCTGCGTGGGATCTTCTCGTTCGCTTCCGGTGCTTTGCTGCTTGCACGTCACGCTTACTGGAATTTCTTAATTGAGCGCTTCGACGATTTGGTAGTGTCTTGCATAAACTTCATCACCCAGTAGGCCTGCACATATGACATATATACACATCGGTGCATCATACATATCAAAAGCGTTAGTTGCCAACATTCACGAGCCACCGCCGCCGCCGCCAAAGAAGGAAGGATTGAAAGAAGAGCGTGCGTTCACCCACCCAAATGCAGAGAGAGCGAGAGGTAGGAGAGAAAGGGAGAGAGCGTAGTTCTTACCAGCACGAGCACGTGCAGCCCCACGAGCGCGTACACGAACGCGTTGAGGCCGACGCCGAGCCCCGGGCCGAGCAGTGCGCCACTGCCGTCCGTCGCCATGAGAGTTGAGCTCGTCTGGGTTGGTGGCTTGTTGTGCTTGCTTGTGTTTGTTTGTGAGAGGCTTTTCTGGCGAGTCGGCGCAAATTGTTTTTACCAAAGCGTGCTGTCTAGAAATATTTTATTACAAATAGATGTGCAAATGTATGAATTTATCTACAAAATCGACCTCTGTCTTTGTTTCTCCTTGCAAACTTCAACATGAACAAAACGCTGGCCACGAATCGGCTCAGTTGGCCCGTGTTCGAACAAATCAAAGAAACACTGCGCGAGGTGACGCGGTGGATGATCGAGCTGTGAATGACATGACAGGAAGTGCACCTTCCTTGACTATGGCGGCTGCTGCTTCTGCTGTCGTGACGGTAGGGCGGTGGTGTATGGCACGACAAAAGCCCTCGAGTGCGGGCTCGACTCGCTCGTTTTACATCGTACAACCTTTGTGTCGGAATGCTGATGACTCCAACTATCTTCTAAGCGTGTTGCTTCGAAAGGGCATACGACGACAATGACATCGAAGCTGTCAGCTCGCGAGTCGAAGTGCAGTGGTTTGAGAGACGTGCTGCCATAGAAGCACGACGAGGATGCGTTCGCGTGGTGCGTCTGTGAGAAGAAGTGCCAGCAGCAGGAGAAGCCCGCGCTCCATAGGCCTACGGTCATTTGTGTTACCAGAAAGTATTTTAGCACACACAAGTGGGTCGCAAGAAACTCCCTACGAAATGACTGTGTGTCGCTCTGAGTCCTTGACGACCTTCTCTCTTGTTTCTCGTCCTTTCACTTGGATTACGGAGTTTCAGCGACACGCGACACGAAAAGCGGTCCAAACACGAGCACCGTGGTTGACAGCAGCTTGATCACGACGTGGAGCGCCGGTCCGGCGGTGTCCTTGAACGGGTCGCCGACAGTGTCACCCGTGACTGCAGCCTTGTGCGCCTCGCTGCCCTTGCCGCCGAAGTTGCCCAATTCAACGTACTTCTTCGCGTTGTCCCACGCGCCACCGACGTTGTCCAGGAAGAGCGCCATCATGATACCGGTTACTGTGCCGAACATGAGGTAGCCCGCGAGAACCTCGGCTCCGAGTAGCGGCTTTCCTTGGTACTCTCCAATCTGTGTGACACAAAGCAACATATCCCAGTCCGTTAAGTAAGGCGCACATGGTGGCGACAGTCAACCACACAACAAGGACTTACGACACGGAAGACCAGCCCGACCGCGACTGGGAGCAAGACCGCCAGCAGACCAGGCAACCGCATCTGCTTCAGCGCGGCTTTCGTTACAAGGGCGACACATGTGCGGTAGTCCGGTTTCTGCTTGCCCTCCATGATCCCAGGGTACATCTCGAACTGGCGACGCACTTCGTTCACGACTTCGCCGGCAGTGTCACCCACGGCAGCGACCGCGAGACCCGTGAAGAAGAACACCATCATTGTGCCCAAGAGTCCACCGACGAGCACTTCCACTGTCGCAATGTCGACTGTTTTGAACTCTTTGCCAGCAAACTCGGAGAACTCGTCCATAAACGCACCAAAGAGTACAAAGCACGCAAGCGCGGCCGATCCAATCGAGTACCCCTTTGTAATCGCCTTCGTGACATTACCAGCCGCATCGAGCTTGTCGGTCGCGTCACGAACGTACTCTGGCTGGCTGCTCATCTCTGCGATACCACCGGCATTGTCAGCAATCGGACCGTAGTTGTTCATCGCCAAGACGAACACCGCCGATGACAGCATACCCATCGTAGCCACAGCAGTTCCAAAAAGTCCAGCGTGGCGGTTGTTCGGACCTCCGATGCCCGAGCTTGCACCGAGGTGGTACGCACTGATGACAGCAACGCTGACCATGAGAGTCGGGACGACCGTCGACTTCATCCCCACCGCGACACCCGTGATGATGTTCGTTCCGTGACCAGTCGTACTCGCCTTGGCGATGCTCCGCACTGGATAGTACGCGTAATCGGTGTAGTACTGCGTCGACTTTACGAACACGTACGCCGTGACCATGCCGACGACGCCGCACAGGAAGAAGTGGAACCACGCATTCGGGTGCGCGTCGCTGTATAAGAGCCATCTCGTCGTGAAGCAGAACGCACCGAGCGCGAGTCCAAGCGACACGTTGTAGCCCGTCTGTAGCGTCCCCATCGGGTTGTGGTTGCCGCGCGCAGACTCCACCTCGCTAGGCGCAGTGACCATCATGATGCCAATGCTGCTCACGATGATATCGAACGCGTGCACGACCACTGGGAAGAACACGAAGGCGACCGGGTACTCCAAGTGAGACTCTCGCGCAAGCGTTCCCCCGAGAATCATCGCGCCGATGATCTCCGCCGCGACACTCTCGAACACGTCTGCGCTGCTACCGACGCAGTCACCCACCATGTCGCCGACGAGATCAGCGATCACTGCTGGATTGCGAGGGTCGTCCTCTGGGATGCCAGCTTCAACTTTGCCCACGAGATCTGCGCCAACATCCGCTGCCTTCGTGTAGATACCACCGCCGAGTTGCATGAACAGCGCGACAAACGACGCGCCGAAGCCGTAGCCGACCATGAGCAGCGGGATATCCGTCGGGTCGAGCGTCGACGAGAACATCGTGTACAGCGAGATGTACAGGATGCTCACGCCAGCCACGCAGAGCGTGATGTCGAGTACGGCCGAGAACGCGCCGCCACGGAAGCAGATCAGCAGCGCTTCTCCGTACGATCGTCTCGCTGCACTCGTCACACGGATGTTCGCCTGCGCCGACACCCACATGCTGATGTACCCGGCACCGGCTGAGCACACTGCGCCAATGAGAAACGAGACTGCACACAACACACCCAGAGTGATGTTGCCCAGCTTCTCGACGCCCGACGCCAGAGCACTCGTTGGTCGCAGTGCGTAGCTGAAGAAGATGAGTCCCGCGATGCCCACCGCGATCCGCGAAATTGCAGTATACTGGATCCGTAGAAACCCCTCAGCGCCTTCACGAATCGGATTCGAGACTTCGCGCATCTCTGGCGTCCCGTCATCCTTGCTGAGCACCCAGTTCGACAAGTACAGCGAGAAGATCGTGCCGTACCCGCAGATCGTGAGTACGAGAAAGATCGGTCGGAACTCGGAGCTGAACAGCAGCAACAACAAGCCGACGCCCGACACGACCATCAGCGGCGTCTTCACATCGATCTTGCGCGCGTACGCGTGCGACGCCGTGCCGTTGTTCCCCAGCAGAGCGTGGTGGTGGTCGTTGTCGTAGAGCCCGCCGCCGCTGCCGTTGCCACCGACGTTGCCGAACTCGACGTCCGGTGTGATGTGGTGCGGGAGCGACACGTTGTGCTGCCCGACGTACATGTTCATGGTCTTCGGCTTGTTTCCTTTTCACGACGGCGACAGATGGATCCGCGATGCTTCTAGTAGAAAGAAAGAGAGAGACGTGCAGACGCAGAAGTCACACTGCGTCTATGCCTTCCGCACTCTTCTGTCGCAGGTTAGTAGTTGTGAAGCAGACACGTTGTGCCTTGCTCGTCTTGCTTCTCGGTTGCTTCTATGGAACTGTGGGTGGGGGAGATTTGCACGCTCTGGCGCGTGGCACATCAAAAAAAGGAAAGGTCATTGATGTTGTGCCCGACTGTATATACATGTGTTGTACTTATTTTGTACTTTATTCATATATACGGTTACAAGTATACATTCTTATAAAGGATTACAAGTGACGGGCAACTGTGTTGTGCTTGGCGTGTCTCAGTGATTTTTGTATACAAACGTACATGAAATGTGTACACCCAGTTGGTTGAATATCCACTCTTAAAAGGGTAATCGGATCCAGAGCAGTCGTGTGGACGATTATCAGAAACACTAATTTAGGATATCCGACTTCAACTTCCCCAGAAGTCTGTGGGCTACCCAAATTTAGCCCCAACTACCAAAATGTACGTGACCCACATATGTTCAGGCTGATTAGATCCTTGCCTGTTTGGAAGATGACCCCAGCAGTTGAAGTTTCGAGGGGAAAAATGTGGCCCACGATGAGCCCATTTCCGCATTTGCTGCCTAGAGAGAGTACTGAAGATGGCGTCGACGATGGTGCGCGGACTGGCGATGCGCTCGATGGCCAAGCAGCAAACCCTGCGTGTGACGAGAGCGTTTGCGCCAGCTGCCGCCCGTAACAGCGACAGTGGCGGAAATGCGCGCTCCAACTACACCTTCGCGCCGCTTACGCAGCTGTCCGAAGACGAGATCATGTTTAAGGACACGGGTAGGTGCATTGTAAATATGCCCTGATGCGTTGGTGTGTGGGCGATAGCTGACGTTGTTGTCTGTGTGCTGGGTGCAGTTGCGAAGTTTGCCGCTGATGTGGTTGCGCCGCGCGTGCAGAGCATGGACCAGGCTGGCGAGATGGACCACACGATCACGAAAGGACTCTTCGAGAACGGGGTATGTGTGCTGTTTTGCTTGCTTCATGGCGGTTGAATACACTGAGCAACAGCTGACGTTTTTGTATCTGCGCTTCTGATGGTTATTACAGCTGCTGTCGGTGGAGATCCCAGCCGATTACGGTGGTAGCGAGGCGTCGTTCATGAGCTTATGCATCACGATTGAGGAGTTATCCAAGGTGGACCCGGTCGTCGGGCTTCTCTGTGACCTGCAGAACACCGTTGTGAACAACGTCTTCCTGGTACGTACGTTTGTTTTTGCATTTACTGCGTCCTTAGCATGTTCTTGTACACTAACGCATAGGACTGGTTTTTCTCTCTGCAGTTTCACGGAAACGATGAGCAGAAGGAAAAGTACCTCCCAAAGCTCAGCTCGGAGATGGTACGTCGCTTAAACATTTTTTGTGCATCATCATAGCCATCGTTATTTGGCGCTAATTTGAACCGATTTTGTTTGCTCAGATTGGAAGCTTCTGCTTGAGCGAAGCGGGCTCTGGAAGCGATGCGTTTGCATTGAAGACGCGCGCTGACATCTCGGCGGATGGAAGCTACTACACGCTGAACGGCCAGAAGATGTGGATCTCGAATGCTGAGTACGCTGGTGTCTACTTAGTGTTTGCCAACGTTGACCCATCGAAGGGCTACAAGGGCATCACGTGCTTCATCGTCGACCGCGACATGGAGGGTCTTGAGATCGGAAAACCTGAAGACAAGCTGGGCATTCGTGCTTCGTCCACCTGCCCAGTGACGCTCAACGATGTGAAGGTGCCAAAGGAAAACATCATGGGCGAAGTCGGCAAGGGATACAAGATTGCGATCAGCACGCTGAACGAAGGTCGTATTGGAATCGCGTCGCAGATGCTCGGTCTCGCCCAGGGTGTGTACGACCAGACGATCCCGTACTTGTTCGATCGCCATCAATTTGGCAGCGCGATTGGCGAGTTCCAGGCGATGCAGCACCAGTACGCCGAAGCAGCCTTGGAGATCGAGTGTGCGCGATTGCTTGTGTACAATGCCGCACGTTTGAAGGATGCGGGCCTTCCATTTGTGAAGGAAGCTGCTATGGCAAAGCTTCACTCGTCTCGCATCGCTGAGAAGACGGCCTCAAAGTGCATCGAAATGCTTGGCGGCATCGGATTCACCAAGTATCTGCTCGCGGAGAAGTTCTTCCGTGACTCCAAGATCGGAACGATCTACGAAGGCACAAGCAACATGCAGCTGACGACTATCGCGAAGATTATCAAGGACGAGTACAAGAAGTAAGTGGACTTGTGTGGAGCTCGAATGCCTTTAATGTATCTTGATATTAGAAAGAAATGAAAAGAAAAGACGTGATGAGCAGTCTGATCGCTACTAACCATCGGCCGCGTGTCAAGAAGTAAAATCGATGCAGCTGAAGCCTAGGAAATGGTGAGCGCTTTTTCATTGCATCTGGGCTGACCTACATGGAAGTATGACGATTCAGCGGAGCCGCGTTGCACTGGTCGCCGGCTTGACCAAGGTACCTCCTTGGGTTGTGCCGTCTATCTGCGTCGAGTCGTCAATGACACGTTTGCTGCTTCCACGCCGATCCCCGATCGTTGTGTTCTTCGTCATATCAGATGTTCGTGCAGCCTCGTTGAGGCGGAACAACTTCGGGACAAGCATGAAGCCCATCACCAAGGCCGTGCACACCAAGAACGAACTCGCCAGGAACACGTAGAATGGCGCCGCTGCCATGTGCACCAAGTACCCGAGCGGAAGAATCACCAAGCTGCCCACGAGCACCACCATCGCCGACGCGAAAATCCACGTCGACTCCTGGAAATCAGCCGACACGTTGCGAATCAGGAACGAAATGTACAAACCAAGGAAGAGCAGAATCGCCTTCCAGAAGATCAGCAGCGCCGTGAAGATGAAGCTTGACGACTGGCACACGATGCGGTCCACTTGGCCCTGAAACTCCACGGCGTCATTGACTGTCGTCGTGGGCTTCGGAAACGCGACACCGAACCAGGCGGCGAAGATGATGGCGTCGACCACGTAGAAAATCGAGAGGAACTTGAACATCATCTTGGTCGTCACCGTCACGCGCTTCATGGAGCTCCGCATGAACACACGATAGACGCGAAGCGACTTGACCACCAACGCACCGAAGATGGTCGTGAACCCTGTCGACACCAGCACCGGTCGAGAAGCGCACAGGAAATACGATGGCTTGCCTGCGTATACCACGGCTGCGCCGCAGATGAGGAGTCCGCCGCAGATCATCAGCTCCAGCAGCTCGAACTGGGACCGCTTGATGATCGGCGCTTTGCGATTTTTGTACACGAAGATGATGGCGACCACGAGTGTCGACGCGATGATGATCGCGATCACACCCATCGCCATGAAGATCGGTGAGCTAAACGGCATGTACTCGCAATCGATTTGCACCTTTTCCGGAAGTGTTGTTCCACCAAGACACTCGGCTGACTTGGACGGCGTCGCAGAATCAGCGAGCAGCCAGAAGTACTGCACCGTGCGCTTGGACTGTGAGTCGCAGCTCGTGATGTTGTACTTGTAAAAGCTGGCATCACACGCCGGCTTCGCGTCAATCCAGCCAATCCAGCGGCGCTCATCCTCCAGGATCCACTCACACGATCGACTGGTCATGATCGCGCTTGGCAACTGTGCGACTCCACCGTCACAGTCATACGCGAGTGAAGCGTTGAGCGGGTTCGGCTGTCTCCACTCAAACAAGATATTGCGTGTAGCGCTCGAATTCCCACAGCCAGTGACCTGGTAACTGATGTGCGACTCGAATTTACACAGCGGCAGCCGATCAAGCCACAGGTTCCAGACTGCATAGTTCTCCTTGATCCAGTTGCAAGCAGCTCGGAAGGATGGATCCGGTTCAGCTGGGTCTTTGGACGCGCTGAGGTACTTGCGGAGCATGTCGTTAATGTTGAGGTCGGAGAGTGAGAATTTGGAGAGCAGGGGGCCAACCTGCTGGTTTGTGATGAGAGACGCTGCGTACTTGGAGAGCTTGGTTGTGGGGAAATCCACGTCAACTAAGTTGTCCGTCTTCTCTCCATATCCGTGCTCTCCGAATGTCCCAGTCGCCAACACAACGCGCTCCGGGACTGACCGCGGAAGAAAGACTCGATCGAAGATCCCGGGGTAGTTGAAGTGGAACAGGTCAGGCTCAAAGTGGTAAAAGAGCACCGGTTGACCGTTCTTCTGCGCCTCCAAGGCGTAGTCCTGGGCTGCGCCGTACCCGATGAAGCAAAAGTACGCAGGGATGTCGTTGTTCGCAAACACTGCCTGCAAGTAACCCGGGTCATAGTAATCGTACATCATGATCACCACAATGCACTCCTTCCCACCGCCCAATTTCTCTCGATCGGTGCAAGCCTTGGTCTTGGAGCAGTAGTTCTTGCAACCGAAGCTGTCGTCGACACAGCCAACTTCAGTCGGAGGGAAGAACTTGGCGTTATTGAGCAGACTTGAGACTGGGACGCTCTTGAGCAGGTTCTCGTCGAACTTATAGTTCTTCCAATAGTCTGCGTAGAAGACCGGCGAGTGCTTCGTCGCATCGACACCATCGACGACAAAGTCATGCGTGGTGTACAGCCCAGATCGCCCAAAGTAGCCCACGCCGCCCGCAGTGTACGACTCGTTCGCGTAGACCTGGAGTGCTGCCTCGATGCCTGCGATCCACACTTCAAGGTTGAGGTGCGTCGGTGTGCACACTCCCGAGAGAGCCGAAGACATTCGCTGGGTCAGATCGAGCGTGTTCGTCACGTAGTAGTGCGAGACCTCGTAGCCGTACTGCTCAAGCAAAGTTCGCCAAGTCAGACACCACCCCCCGAGAGAGAAATCAAGGATAACCGCAAACGAACGCACCACTTCGGCGAGCAATATGGAGAAGACGAGCGTGGTCAACGTGTGCGAGTTCCAGCCGCTGAGTTCGATGATGACCGTGCCATTGATCTTGCCTTTCTTCGTCACGGTGCCACTGCCGTCCACTTCGGCGCCGACGCCGTACATGAAGGCCCCGTCTGGGATGCACTCGTCCGCGTAAACACCTGGAGCCGCAGTGCGAGCGTCGAGGAGCTGAAAAAAACGACGTACAGCTCAAGAGTTAGTAAGGCGCTCAACAGGAGGAGGGTATCGTCATGACACGCTGATCATACCTGGTAGCGAGGATACTTGAGCGCCGGCTGAAGGAATGGGTTCACGAGTCGACCCTGTGAGTCGCGCTCCTGGTTGGCCGTGGTCATCGACGCGACCCACGCATCATCCAAGCAAGTGCCGAGAAAGTGATTCGGGGCGAACGCTGCTTGGACCGGCGAGAATGAGGTCAAGATGAAGGCCAATATAATTACCAGCAGCAAGTGCATCCTCATCACTCGCGAAGATCGTAGCGCCATGATACCGTCTCTCACCGTCGCTCAAACAGTGGGCGCCGAAAGTCTAAAGCGAGCTCTTGTAATACGAAGCACAGACGCGTTTGCTTCGCTCGCTCGTCTTCTGCGCTGTCTGTCGGGTTTTCGTTTCTGAGTACTGACGGGTAAATCCGTCACTGGAGAGGTACATAACCTGATAGTAATCGAGTAGCTCGAGTGCTCAAATACTTGCTTGGTCTAGGATCGCATGAAGTTACAGCCCGTGCAATATCGAGAAATAGCTTCGAGTGGAAAGTCGGGCTTTATTTTTTTCTCCATTCACGCGCGACCACAAATAGACCGACCGCAGTCCCAAGTCCTCGGGTGTGACGACAAATAATAGCCACATGCTGTAGATCGTAGATCGACTCCTGATATCGACAAGACACTCGGCTTTCGTACGACTCTGGTAGCGTGGTCGAGCTTAGAACCACTCGCCAGCAGAGTCAAGTAGCTACGCTACACGAGGTTCGGTTATACGAATATCAAAGCCATAGTGTTCATGACAGCAGCCTGAAGTAGGTTGTTGTTCTCACGTATACGCGTTCTCACAGCGCCGCCGCCTCGGTCAAACTCTTCGGTACCAAAAACTTGAGCTAAGCTCGTCCAGACACGCTAAATTCGCTGATATTGTGAGATCTGAGTGTTCTCACGGGATGCAAGCCACTGTGTAGTTCATTCTTGCTCAGCTTCCTGTTCGCATGCATTTCGTACAGAGACACTAAACACCACCTCTCGTCGCGAACTTCGTCGTGGTCACCAACAATATTAAATTGGTCAGGTACAAAGATCTATTTTAAGGCGGTGTCTTGTTTTGAGCATCAGATCCAAGTGCGACTTGGTGGCTTTATCTGTGCTGACCTCCTAACTGTGTGCTCACGGCATCGCAGATTTCTCCAAGGCTGTTCGAGCCTTCTTTGTATATAGAGGCTTACCGTGGGTAGGTCTTGCTCGATGCTGCCTGGCTCGACGGCTCTTACTTAATTGCGTGCGTTTCTTTTGAGAGCCATGCGACTGACGCTGCCATCTCGGAGCAATCACATCGAGGCGTGTCGCTCGCCGGATTGGTGAAACGTTGTACTTCACTTTTGGCTTCATCTGAATTGGTCGCATCATAGTACTATCCACTTGGGTCGTATTGTCATCGTACCGCCTCGAGGCAACAACTCTTGCACTACTACCTCGCCTGTCAGTCCCGCGGTTCCTTCACCTATAAGCTTAGTCTACTTAGACACGTCAGACGAATTTTGTGGCCTTGCTGAGGCGAAACAGGTTCGGGACAAGCATGAAGCCCATCACCAAGCCCGTGCACACCAAGAAGAGGAAGCAAAAACGTAGAATGATGCCATGGCCATCCGCACGAGTACTCGAGGGGCCGAATACCAGACTGGCCACCAGCACCATCGTCGACGCGAAGATGCCTGCGATCCACACTTCAAGGTTGAGGTGCGTCGTCGTGCACACACCAAAGCCGAAGTAGAAGGAGACTTCGTAGCCATAGTGCAAAGATATCCACATATTTACGATTGGGGTCAACTGAGTTCAAAATCTATGGCATACGGACGGTGAAGCAAGGACGGACGGACTGCTTCGGCGAGCAAGATAAATACACAAGCGATATCAGTGTGTGCGTGTTCCAGCCGTTTAACAACCGTGCATTTGGTCTTTCCTTTCTTCATCATCGTTCCTCTCTCGTCGACTTCGGCACCAACTCCGTAGTCGAGTGTTTTACTTGGGATACATTCGTCCCAAAATGCGTCGTTGGCCGCCATGCGAGTGTTGTACAACTGCAGTAGTACAAGGCAAAGATAGCTGTTTGCTGCGCACATATTAAAACAGCAAATATCCACGTACTCCATACCTAATAGCGAGGATGCTTCAGCGCTGGTTGGAGATATGGGTGCACACATCGCCCTTCCGAATCCCGCTCTCGATTCGCGACGTTCATGAAACTACCCACACCTCATCCAAACAAGTGCCTGGGGAATGGTTCCGCGCATACTCTCCTTGCATGATCCTGAGCGAAACTTGGCAGGCGAAGAACGCGCAACAACATCTTTGCGGCATATCTCGGATGCGTCATTGGTTGTTTGATCATCGTCAACATCGACGAGGCTGAGAAAGATGCCGCGTGCACCTTAGTGTTGAACAGGTGACGACCGCTGCTTTCTTTTTTTTGTCACGTCCTCCTTCCGTTCGACGCTCCACTTGCTCTTCAAAATCGCACAATTGCGACTATTTCACGTGATTCATTCGACAGAGCTGAAATGCCTTCGCGGGATTGCGTGTCGCTTGGCGGACTTGTGTACCCAACCATAGCCGCGCGAGATCGTTTTGCGCTCTCGAAAAAGGTTACATCCTCGATCCGTAGTGCAGCATAGAGTAACACGGTTGTGCCGAGGTGGTCTGTTTGTCGTTCAGGAGCATGTCAGGCGTTATTTCTTAGCAATCACCTACACTGAGCAATATTACAACACAAGAGCATGTAGAAGTGATCGCTCACTTCAAACTCGGAGTCCGCAATCCTTTCATGGAGGTGAGTCTCCATTTAATCATTGCAAGTATATGGACACCGGGAACCGCGGGTTGTGCAGATGCAGCAGCGATTGTTCTTGTGTGACAGTAGCATTGGTCCATGAGGTCGGCTGACTCCACGATGGCACTCGGCTGTCAATGTCCACTTTATACTTAGCTGCCATCATTTTCGAGAGCTGGCGGAGATCTCGCTGGCGCGACAGCTTCATTGCGCGAATGACAGCATATTCCCCAGTCGTGATGTCCAAGGAGAAAAATAGTGCCATCACAATGTGGCGGTGCGTCTGGTGAGATGGACTTCCAAGCATTGCCGCTGACGGCTCCAACTCCATCATACAGCTCATGAACAGTGTCTTCTCTGTCTCTGAGGTCTGGGATACACAAACCGTTTCAAGCAGTGAGCAGGAAAATTCAATGCTGAAATATAGTGCATGGGATTTCCTCACCCGCACGAGTTGGAGGTCGTAGTCGACCAAGTTGAGCTCACGCAGCGACGCATACTTATTCAGAAACGAGTGCAAGAATGCCTCGACTTCAAAGTTTTGCTGGCAAGAGTACTGCACCAACGATATATACCATCAGTCGTTAGCGTATGTCCATTGAAGCCTTCCAGCTAACAGGGGTCAATGATAATGTGCTAACAGACCTCAACTGCAAGCGAGTATGAGCCGCTTTCGTCCTTGAACCGAGGTTTTCTGTTGAACACTTCACGCTGAAACTTGACTGGGAACTCTGGCGTCGAATACCACGCATCTAGCAAAAGAACATACCAGACATTCAGTAACACAACAGCGTACAAGGAGATCAGTGTGTCGCTTGCCATACTCTGTACGAATCGACGAGATGCCAAGCTTCCACGTGCGTCGCTTGAAGCTGCCATTGCCTGATCCACAGTGCTGCTGCAATGCTTCTCGCTGTGATACTCTCTCACGATCGAAAACACCAGGATCATGACAGCTGTTCCCATGTTGATCACCAAATAGTAGTCATTATGGTGCTGATGCGGTGAAATCTGCATCAGCTGCCACGGCTCTGGCTCCTGGCACGGAGAAAGTGCGTTGTACACGAACCGCAAGCTGATGATGTCGCTCGCGGCATTGCTTCCATCACATGCGAGCGACGGCGCGACAGATATGTGGTATATCTGCGAGTTCTCCTGGCTTGCATGGCGATCTGTGGCAAGCGCAACCACTAGTGCGTCATCTCGGCTCTGCCAAACCTTGAGCGTCGACCCGATGCCGTTCGCGAGCGAAACTGCATTGTCGCTCTCGCCAAACGCCGCGGCATCAGTGCCCACTGGTAGGCGGAAGAAGGCGCGCTCGCGAACAAACCTCCCAGTGCGCGAGTCGAACACCACTTGCTTCCACTGCAGCTCATAGCACGACTCCCACCACGAGTAATACACTGCAAGACATCGTTCACGATCAGCAGCAGCAGAGGCGCGTTAGTTCAGTCAACATCGTTTCATCCCACCTAGAGTTGCATGACGTACGCAAGAAGTGCCCATCGCTTGAAAAGCCGAGCAGCACAAGGTCCTCTTCGCGCTGCATCACGCTCGAGAGCGCCCACTGCGTGCGCGGTAACTTGGGTGCGCGCTTGCCTTGCAGCAGAAATGCAGCCATCCCGTCCGCTTCGCGTCGCGTCAGTGCTACAAATACGCAATCCGCGTGCGAACGAACTCGCCGACGAGCAGATCGAGGCCGTCTTCTCCCTTCTGCTACTGGAGCAATCGTTGTCGTCGCAGAGCTTGGCTGTCTCGCAACGCGCAGCAGCGCGCCATCGTTCACCATCGCCTCATCATGCTGCTCCATTTTTGAAATCTGCGCGCACGCGCAATCCAAAAGCCAAAGGAAACCTCCCTCTACAAGAGCACACAGATCCCTGTTTATAATAGAACCTTCTTACAATGTGTTGTTGAAGCCAACAAACCTCTATCAACTGTGCTCGCGTCACTTTGTCAACCAGTTAGCAAGCAGTTAGGCATGAGGAGGCAAGTCACACTCCACATGCTACCTGCCTATCTACCTACCTATCTGCCTTCATCTACAAGTGTCACGCGATTGTCGAGCGGTTCACGAAGCTGTTGCGCAGCGAAAGGCACATCGTGGTCAGCGACGAGAGCGACTGTTGCCGGAAGATGAAGCGCGCCGTGAGATCCGCCAGCGCATGGTTTGGGAACACAGCGTCGGGCTCGCTGTCCGCCTTGCTACCAGAGCTCAAGCAGTCCTAATGTACACCACACACGAGCGAGGGTCGGTAAATAATCAGTCAACGGGTGGCTCGTAATGCACCACAAGTAGGTGCGTACTACCTTGCACTTAATGCTCGAGGGCATGTCGACGTCCCCAAAGCTCGCGAGACAGCTCGCGCAGTACGTGTGGCCGCAGGGCGCGAGCGTCATGGGCTCCACAAACAGCTGCATGCACTGCAGACACGTGAACGAGCTCTCGGAGGACGTCTCGGCCTCCACGAGCGCGCTCACGGTCTTCTCGAGCGACTCCTGCGTCTTGCGCAGCAGCTCGATCGCCTGCGGATCCATCACGCGCGCCTTTAGCTCCGTGTTCTCGCGTGTCCTCACGTGTAAGTCCACACGCTCCTTCGCGAGCTCGTTGCACACGCGCTCAAGCTTGGAGCCCAGCTCGCCGTTTTCGTTCTGCAGCAAGCGCACTTGGCTCTGAAACGACTCAGTCTTGTACTTCTTCGTCACGAGCCTCTTGTACTCGTTCTCGACCGTGATAAAGTTCTCCTTCAGGTCCTCGTAGTCGCCCTGTAGTCGGTTCATCTCGGCCTCCAAGTGCGCCTTTTTCAGTGGATCTACGGTCGGCGCATGCTCGGTGACCACTTGCACGACCACGGAGGCTGGCTCCGCGGCTTTCTCGTGCAGCACGCGGTTCTCTTCAAGCAGGTCCTGGATGCGCGTCTCCTTAGTCTGCAGTGCTGCATCGCAGGCCATCTTGAGGTCCTGGGTAGCGAGTTTATCCTTGTCGCATTGGTTCTGCAATGCATCAATGCACTCTTGCAGTGCGCGCTTCTCTTCTTCCAGTAAAGTGAGTGCTTCATGGTTGGTCGCTTTCAGCCTTGCAAGCTGCAGCGCCTGCACAGTCTCGTCTTGTGAGAGCTGCTTGTAGCTCTGTACCTCATTACGCAGATTTTGCATCTCTTCGTCCCTCTTCGAAATGGCTTGCTGCAACTCGTTGTTCTTCTGGTCCTGATCGATGGTTTGCTGCATCAAGGAGTCCACCTCCTTGTCTTTCTGCAGCATGGCGACGTCGAATTCATGCTGCTTCTGTTGAAGAAAAGCGTCGAGCTCCTGGCTACGAGCGCTCGGTGCGCTGAGTTTCTCGATGAGCGCTTGCTGCACGCTGATCTCGTCATTTTTCGCCACCAAGTCGGTTTGGAACTGGTCTCTCACATTCTCAACCTGCTGCTTCTCCAGTAGGAACCGATTGGTCATCTCCTCTTGGTGATGCATTCCCGCCTCCATCTGCTCGCACTTGTCGTTCAAAGCACCAATATCCGCCTTCAAAGCCTGCCTCTCGAGCTCGAGCGCATGAATCTGGCTCAGAAACGACTCGGTCGTGTCACCGGCCTGGTTGCTCAGCTGTAGCCTGCGCTGGAACTCGAGAATCTTACCCATGAGCAGCTCCTTCTCCTTGTTCATGACCAGTTTGAGCTTCTCGTGCTCATCGCGCAACAGCTTCTCGCGCGTGCGCAGGGCCTCTAGGTCAATCTGGCAGCGATCGAGCTTCTTCACGAGCGAGCTCACATTCTGCTCTTCTTGCTGTGAGTCAGGCATACATACGCACATTTCCATGATAATCATATAGTATTTGCCTAGAGTCAAGCCAGCCACCTTATAAGCAGACGTACGTTGAGCTTCTGCAGTGTCGTCCTCAGTCCCATGATGAGTGAGGACTGGGAGACGACAGTACTACTGAGGCTGTCTGCCTGGGTCGCAAGGCGCGTGTTCTCCTGGCGCAGCATATCGATCTCGGTGCCAGCGTCCGCCTCCGTCTTCTCGAGCTGCTGGATCTTGTTAAGCAGCTTCTTGTTGTTCTCGATCAAGTCCTTACTCCGGTTCTCCAGAGACAGTATCTGCATCACATCCCATCCAACAACAACAAGTTCAGTATCATAATGGAAATTGTAGAGCTACAAGCGAGCAAATGAGACTGACGCACCCTTCGCTGATAGGAGATCTCAAGCTGAGCCTGCTGCTGGAGCGCGGCGGTGGCCACAGCAGGCGACGCGTGGATGTCGGGGAGGTATCTGGGGTACTCGCCCTCTCCTGCTGAGAGTTTGTGCTTCCGCAGTACCGTGATCTTCTCATTCTTGACCTTCTCTTCCTCATATGCCTCTGTTTTATACGGACAAACACAACGCACTTCAGCCATTAGCAGTCAGGATAGAGGATTTATATACTGCATGTACAGAAGACAGTACCTTTGGCTTTGCTCAGCTCTCTCAAGAGCTGCTCGACTTGCGCCTTGAGCTGCTCGTTGTGCGCCCGCTCTCGCTGGCTGAGTGCAGTCAGCGCAATGGCGTTCTGCTGCAGAGATGCGACCACCTCCGAGGTCTCGTTTTGCTCGCGCCTCTTCTCCTGTGACGAAAAGAGCGAGCCCTGTTGCGTGCCTTTGCGAGCTGTTGGTACATCGCTGCTTGTACTTGTACTGGTCACTGTTGTTCGTGTGATTGCTGGAGGCTCGGCTTTCGGCTGCTTTGGTGTCATTCGCGAGGCTGTAGACGTCTGTGGGATCGCTGAGTCTGCCTCACGGATGTCCTCGCTCTTGAGCGTCGCCTCCGCAGCGTGTAGGTTCCGATACAAAGCACTGCTGTTTGACGGCACTGAGGAGCGCCGCAGGCGCATGGACTGCACTAGCGCCGCGGCGGTCGCTTGGTCCCGTGCAGGCGGCGGCCCTGGCATTTGGTGATACTGCTGCATCCTGGACCTTTGTCAGTTCACATGAACGCAATCTCCATACCAACAGTACCCGAGCACTGCGATGACTCTCAATTGCGGCTTGGCGTTGCACTGGATCTGTTTTTAGCCCCAGCAAGAAAAATGCATTTTCACATTTAATACGGCTCTCGGCATTGGAAATGAACATACCTGTGCACAGAGCGTTGCTTGCCGTACAGGCGTTAGATGGCCACGAAATGGTCCGACATGCTGATCGCAGCTTGCTGCTGCGGCGCTGCTTCTCCTTCTGGGGCCGGCGTTGCGGTTGAAGGCGCGTCTCGCAGCTGCTTTGGCGCATGTGCAGCTGTCGCTTGCTTCCGTTCAAGCGCTTGGGCGTGGATGTGGCACATACCCAGGCGACGCGCAGGCTTAAAGCACGTCACGAAATTGCATCGCTTGCCGCCGCCGTGTTCAGCACATAGTCCGCCGCCGCGGTCCTGCTTCGTGCAGTCGCGGTACTGGCAGAAGCGCGTCCCACCGTGGCTCGCGCAGAATCCGCCTCGCTGTGCGCCCTTGTCGCAACCTTCTTCGCCGCAGCGCTGGCCGCCGCCGTGGTTGCGGCAGTACCCGCCGCCCTGCGTCGCCTTGGTGCACCCTTCGAACTGGCAACGCAGTCCACCGCCGTGCGCTTTGCACAGTCCGTTCGACTGCGCAGCCTTCGTACAGTTTTCCTCCGTACAACGTGTGCCACCGCCGTGGCGAATACACAGTCCGCGGCTCTGACTGCTGCGCTCGCATCCTTGGATCGTGCACCGACGTCCGCCGCCGTGCGCTTTGCACAGCCCTTTCGAGCGAATGCGCCGCGTACAATCGGGGACAGTGCAGATGCGGTTGGTATTCTTCTCTTGGTCATCGTCAGTGTTTCCGTTCGCACTCAGATCGTTATTCGTCACAGGAATGGCCGGTGGTGGTGGCGGTGGCTCGTAGAAAGTTCGTGCGGCAGATGCAGCGATGATCGCAGCAGGTGCGACGGGTCCGGGTGGCACAATCTTGCTCATCGTGCCTTTCGCCCGGCTCAGTAGCGTGCGCGTCAGTCTGGTGCCGCCAGCACTAAGCGCGTCTTGGACCTGCTGCTGTGCTGCTGTGGGTTCTTTCACGATAGCAACCGCCCTTGTGGTCTTCGTAGCTGCAGCAGCAGAGGTCGAAGCGGCCGTAGCTCTCAGTTTCCTGTCACGAGCCGGTTCTGACGCGGCAAGCGCCAGCGCTGCAGCTACTGCTCCATCTGGACCTTCAGCCACGCCGCGAGCAGTATTTCGGTGCGTCAGGCGGGTGTTATCAGCCATCAAAGCGGTGCTCGTTGCTACCGCGAGTGCCGCATTGGTGTCTTGAGCCGTGCCTGAAATGTTGCCGTACGTGAACGAGTGGGTCGTCGCGGCTCCCTCGAGTGCCTGCATCTGGCGCGCTTGCGCTTCGGAGAGTGCCTGCTGCGCTGCTTGAATAGTGGTTCTTCCGAAGTTCGGCTTCGCGGACGTCGCGTTGACAGCGAAGTAGTCGCGCACGGGGTCGCCGCGCGCCGCCATCGCTTGCTCGCTCGATCGCGTGACGAAATGACGAATGCGTTGACTTAATAGGCCAAGGCGCGAAGGTTTGGATTTGAAGCGCTTCTGCCGCGTATTTTTTGCAGCTGAAATCTCATGAGATTCGCTCGAGTATTATAGTACACAGGTTTATTTGTCGGAAATCAATGGCAGCTTATTTTAAAAATGGAGTATTGATACTATCGAGCTATTATTTGTAAAAGGTGTACTGATTTCAAATATTGAATTTCACCTGTTATAAGCGACAGTGTCTCCTTCAATTATAGACAGGACAGCGAGCCTTGCGTTTTGCTGCGAGTGTACGTTTGTTGCTTTACAAGGTAGTTGTGCCCGACTTCACCGGAAGTGATTCACTACTCGGTATACGGATTACCATCATCGAAATGCCTGTGGACATTTCTCCGAACCGTGTGTGCTGGGACGAAGCAAGTTCTTCCAGCACACATTTTTTCTTCGTCTCCGTTGGCAGTTAGCCGCGACAGAAAGACTCCAATCTTCCGAGGCCCAATGGCTTGCACTTGGGTAGCGACAGGATGTTCCGTGCGGCGTTGACGTCTCAGTTCCAGAAGTTCGCCTTGCAATCACTGGTTGTACAGCGCAAAACGTTTCTGGTTTTCTTCAAGACGACTTCGTTGTCTCTGGTCTTCGTCAAAAGAAGGGCTTGATCGAGTAGCGAGTGGCAATCCGAGCACAGCTTGCTTGTCCGGTACTCATCGATGGAAACCACGATAGCTCGCTTCTTCGATGCTTTCCTTAATCCCTTCACTTGACTCGGGGCGTGGCCGGAGATCCCGTCGCGGCGACTCCAATCTCCGTATCCCACGAGAGTTCTTGAACTTGTGACCGACACGATGTGTTTCGCCATAGCGTCCGCTGCCTTCTCTTTCATCCTCGACTGGAAGAAGCGCCGCTTTAAAAGCGCGTTGTCGGCACAGAACTCGAGCAAGAAGCTGACGTTTCTTCAGAAGATCTTCAGACGCCACAGATACTTCTCGAAGCTGGAGATCTTGTACGAAGGAATAACGGCGATCACTCTGGCGTAGTGCTTCTTGCGCTTCTTCAGGTTCTCGTGCCAGAAGCGCACCATGTCCATCCCAGCAACGTGTCTGTGCTCCTTCGTGCTGATCGAGTGGACTGTCTCATCGCCGACTTGACGCGGAGTTCGACTGCCGTTCGTTGTCTTCGTTTTCATTTTCTTCATGTCCTCGCTCACGGCAGTACACAACGACCGCATCCCAGGATCGATCGCGACCAGCGCGTCTGCCTCTTAATCGCTCGGGAGAAAACGCCACTCCTCGTTGAACGCGCCTTTATTTTTCGTTCGCTAGGTCCTCAGCTTCTTCTTGTCATTCTTTGTCTCTGGCTTTGACCGCGTCAGAAGCACCGAGGCGCTGTACCCGTTGGTCGTAATCTGGTTTGTGAACAGTCGACTTACGAACGGAGATTTCGACTCGTGGTCCATCTCGTCAAACTCCCTCTTGGAGATCGCAACGTTCGGAGCCATGGTTTCGAATTGGGAAACCGCATAGTCTTGGCGCAGGAGCAGCTCCTTCTTTTTGCAGACGTCCGCATTTGAAATCATCACCTCCCCGGACGCCGTCAGAGGAACTTTGAGAGGATTCCGTCCGTCTACCTTCTTGAAATTCTCGCACAAAACCCTTGGAGCGTTGACCCGTTGATCATGACGGACGCGACTGAGTACGAACTGGAGTACAGCAGAAGTGAGAACGACCGGATGCCTTTCTTGTTTGAGCCCTTCAGTTGCGATGCTTCTACCTTCCGTAGGATCTCGTACAACTTTGAAATAAAGTACTCCAAGTTGTCCTTGATGACGCTTTCGAAGGATACGAAACCCAGCCACGCGCGAAGCTCGATCTCGTCGTCTGCGAAATCGTTGTCATCTGCGCGGTAGCAGGCTCGAACCAGTCGCTTGACTGCTTAACTTCCAGCGCAGGAACCGTCTTCTCAGTCTTCTCTTCAAGCAGGAGACGCGTACAGTAGAATTGGCAGCCATCTGGTCCGTCCAGGTTCCACTTCTTTTCGTCCGTAAAGACGATGCTTTTTCACTCCGTGTTCGCTTCGAGCATGGAGCATGCCCACTTGAGTCTCTCTTCCTTATGACGCTTCGTCATTCACGGCGACGCGACTCGCTTCTCGTAGCTGAAATACGGCGAGTTTTTCAGTAGCTGTTGAACGCGTCTAACACCAACAGGCAGTTCAAGATCCTCGCAGAGCTGTCGTGCGCTCTTATCACCACTGCTTGCCTCACGAAATAGCCGACGAACAGCTGTCGGGCTCACTTTTGGCTTTCGCCCACGATGCTTTTGCCTGTTGTACTCCTCCGGGTCGCGCAGGAAACGACACACGACGTCCTTACTTCGATTAACTGCGACAGCAATTGCACTCTCGCTTATTCCTGTGTTCGCATACGTACGGATTTCGATCTGCTCATCGGCAGAGAGCATACTGCTCCGTGGCATCGCACCAAAATGAAAAGTGACGGATGTACCTTACTAATATCAATATAAAACTGGCGTCCATATTTCAATTACGCGCCAAAATGTCGGCAAATATTTGTAGCTCTCGCTAGACTCACTCGTTTTCAACGCCGTTTTGATTGGCGGATTGCTCCGTTTTAGTTCTTTCATTGGTGGTAATTTCATGCACTAAAACGCGTTAGTTCGACCAGGAGCGCAAAAAATGAGCGTACGTATTTCAATTACGGGCACTGTACCATGCCGCTAGAATTTCATTGTCCCATGCAAAATTTTGTAGCTCTATAGCTGAAGTTTTTTCCATTCGTGATTTTTTTCGGGAAATACATGTCTAATGCCCACCCATTTTGATTATATTTTGATTTTGTGCCCTCTGCAGTGATTTGGATCAGATTTCTGCTTTCATCGTCCTGATTTCTGCTCACACCATCCTTCCGATTTGCATTTAATCATTAATTCCACTCTCAGACTGACAGTCCTTTCTAAATACAATGTATCAAAAAATAATATTGTAGATGCCTCCATAAAAAATCAGGGTAGATAAAAGGTATATCCCGCTATCAGAGTTGGATGTGATGTGGGTGCGTATCATTTGTAAAGTTCTAATTGACTACACAAATCACCTTGTAAAGGTGTATGTTGACTTAAGATGTATTGATACTTTTTATCACAGTTGGTTGTCGGCTGTACAGATATTCTAGTTTTTTACCCTCCTTAGACTCAATGCCATACGTATCTACGTTACTAATCTTATATTTGTTTCAAACTTCCTCTTAAATAGCGGTTTGAGTGAAATATGTGATAGACATTGTTATCAAAGGTATTTTATTCCGGCAGGACAACCATGCTTCTTTCGTAAATTGCAAAAATAGAGCATCACCGAACCATGCGTGACAGACACGAACTAAAACTTGTTGCTTTATTCGATCACACCTCTAATGGCTTCGATTCCTGACCTGGTGCGCAAGTACCGTCACCATTCGACTGTTGTTCGGAAGCCTTGGCAGCCGCAGCCACCATTCGCTGGTGGTGCTGCATGCATTTACCTTTCGCGCGCGACGATCGATTGCAGTTCGGCACTTCGCAGCGCTTGCCACCACCGTGTTTGGCGCAGTAACCGCCACCTCTGTCCTTCTTGGGGCAGTGCTCGACTCGGCACGGTCGGATTCCGCCGTGCGCGGCACAAAAGCCGTCGCGCTGGGTGCCCTTCTCGCATCCCTCATGCGAGCACCGCTGACCGCCGCCATGCTGCCGACAGAACTTGCTGCCTTGGCTACTCTTGTCGCAGCCTTCCGCTTGACAACGCAGGCCACCACCGTGTGCCTTGCATCGCCCATTCGACTGTGCAGCCTTGACACACTCCGGCTCGGAGCACCGCGCGCCACCACCATGGGAGATGCACAGCCCGCCTTTCTGACTCGCACGCGTGCAGGTCTCAAACGTGCAGCGCTTGCCTCCGCCGTGCAGTTTGCAGAGCCCCTTTGTACGCACGCGCTTCTCACAGTCCTGGATCACGCAAATGCCATCGGGCGATTTGAACTTGGCCTCGCGAAGTCGCTTGTACAGTGAGTGCGAGATCGGGTCGTTCGATCTCAGCGCCCACGTGAATTCAGTCGAGTTAGCAATACTGGCCGTCGAAAGTCCGGGGCGCGGTTCGACTCGTTCGCTGGGTAAGGGCGCGGACAGCTTGTTCAGCGCCAGAGCGCTGGGCTTTAGAAAGTGATTCAAAGAGAGTGGCTCACGCTCGACATACGCCACTTGAGGTCGCACATGTGGCTGCGTAGGATCGTTCGGGAAATCACCGTACGTCACAGATGCCGCGTAGCGCGCATGAGACGGCTGCGATGGGTGCGTGTTAGGGTTCCCTGCGTATGGGAGCGCCGTCACCGGGCCAGTGTATCGCGCATGAAGCGGCTGCGGCTGCTGGGGTGGTGGCTGCGGAGGCGCACCGCTGCCGTCGCTGCCCGTGTAGCGGTAGTACGCGTTCGCGGACGCCGGCAGCAGTGAGAAGTAGTCGCTGATCGGGTCACCGGACATGGCGGCTGCACGCACTCGCTTCCTAGCTTTCTTCCTTGGGATGATGAGGATGATGGATGAATGTGCTTGCTGGGGGTGAGGGGACAGGAAACTGGAAGCGCTGACGAGGAGTTCCCTCTCCAAATCGATTCTCTTCATGCATCATATATCTAAGGTTTTACGGCTTCCCCTTTTAAATACGGTATTGTCGGCTCTCATCGGATTCGAAAGGGTTGCTGTCGCACACAAGCAAAAGAGCAAGTCGAAGCAAAAGCGTTCTTCAAACAGCACAAAAAGCGAATAAATCCGAGAGCGACAGTCAATAATGGCGCCTTCGACAGCGCTCGTGGTCGCCTCGAGCGAACCGGGGCGCACGCGCGCAGCCCCGGAGGACGATGACGTGGAACTGCCAGTGGACTTGTCACAGCTGCCGATGATCCCGATGGCCAAGTCGCTGCTGCTCGTGAACAACTTCGTCGCGAACACCACGCGGTTCCTCAACCACTTTGCGAACGACTGCGAGGAGCGCATCGCGCGCGTCTCGACAAGCCTCACGCGTGTCGAAATCATGCTCGCAATCCTCGAGGCCAAGCTCGACAGTATCCCCGATCTCGAGGTCACGGACAGCGAAGTGCAGGCGGCGGGGCAGAGCATCAGCGGTGAGGCGCCGTTGCAGGCGAGCATCGAGCCCAGCATTGGCATCGACAGCCAGGATCTGCCGTCGACAGACGACGGCTTTGGGTTTGTCCCTCCACCACCGCCTCCACCGCCATCTGACTTTGATGCGGAAGCTGAGACCAGACTGGTTGGCATGCTCCCGCCACCCCCACCGCCACCTCCAGGTCTCCCGTCGTTTGATGGAGATGGTGAGACGTCGAATGCGTTGGTGATCGCACCCTCGAATGAGCTTGCGCCTGCCGGCATGTTTGGCGAAGACGAGGAACAAGATGGGCCTTTAGTGCTGAAGCTTAAGGACGACCCAGTCTATGCCAAGTACTTCACAATGCGAAGACTGGGCTTTCCTGATCCAGTTATCGAGCAGAAATTGATGCTTGACGGCATGGATCCGAGCATCCTGAGGTACGTGGATGGAGCGATTTATGCATGACACTAGAATACAGATGCTAACTATGGTGCTTATCTATTCGTAGCATGGATCCCGATGGTCCATCTCCATCAACAGGTGGCAGCTCAGAATATGCAGGACCAGAGAGCTCAATGCCGCCTCCGCCACCTCCAGGGCCGTCTGGGCCACCTTCCGGCAACATTGGCATGCCTTTCCCTCCGCCTGCACCACCAATCTCTCCGACTGTAAGTACACATGCGCTCATCATGCTTGATTGTTACATTGAATGTACCGGTTCTAATAGCTGGAGATTTTTTTGTAGTCGTCTACAAGCTCGCGAGCAGAATCACTGTTCTCCAGCGGACCGACACTCCCACCGCCACCTCCAAATCTATTCCCCTCGGCACCTCCTTTGCCGCCAATGCCTGATCGCGATGAGGACAGTTCGAGCGAAGAGGAAATCGATGCCGATGCACTCCCCCCTCCTCCTTCGCAGCCTTCGTTCCTTAAGCTGAAGGACGACCCAGCGTTTACCAAGTACGTGGTTGCGACACTGTGATTTATGCTAAAGCCTGTGTGTTAGGCGTCTTTGAATTGTGTTTGATCGACTCTACTGGCCATCTACTTGTTCCATTGCAGGTACTTTACAATGCGGAAGCTCAATATGCCAGACGGAGTGATCCAGCACAAGTTGATGATGGATGGCGTCACGCTTGATATTCTGAGGTTTGTGTTTGCGTTCCTGGCTTTATTTCTAATGAACGCTGACGAACGTGGGGCTGACGACCTTGACCTGTGTGTTATAATTTCTTGTGTCGTTCTTGCAGCATGGACCCCGAAGGTCCGTCGCCAAATGGTGGTGTGGGAACAGGCGGGGCTTCCACTGGCTCGCCGGCATTGCCCCCACCTCCACCTCTCCAAGGCCTCCCACCACCACCTGCTGGCCGACCAGCGCTCCCGCCGCCTCCTGTAGCGAAGTACGATGGCTCAGATGACGATTTCGACTCGGACTCGGATTAACGACACCCACACGAGCACAGGCACACGCGCCAACTCGATGTATGAAAGCAAATGCCCAATGAAAGACCGGTATGTTGATCTGCTCTATCATCGCCCATGGTTCGGATTGCGGTGAGGTATTGACAGGGAGATCAAGTTCCATGGTGTGTTAATATTTCAGCGTTTGCCAGGCGCCAAGAAGTTCCGTTCGGAATACCTTTCACTACATTTTCAGGGTGCTGCGAGCCAACGAGAAACACAGGAAGGTGATCATCGGTGATTGGTAAATGAAACAGATGAGTGAGTGAAATAGCAGCTCTCGCTCTTCCAACAGGGATAAGCCCAGCAACCGCGCGCATGATGACAACAAAGGTTTGTATATTTAGCGTCTTTCAATAACGTGGGTGCATATTTAGCTTGACAGTGGTGCACGGAGGTTCGAAATGGGGGCTTGAGCTTTGTTTGCTAGTCTCATCGCACAAGTGTGTTCAAGGTCAAGCTCGGGAGGCATCTTTGCAGTCGAGGGTGTCACGCTTACAGCTCCGACGCGCGGTTGCTGTGTTCAGGTCACACAAGAGGATCACGGTATGCCAGTGGAGGACTTACTATCCGAGTAGGTTTGATTTCAGCGTCTTTTGGTTGGCCGTACGCCTTTGTGAACGCTGAGCGCGTGTGAGGCATTGGTACCAAGCGAAATGAGCAACAACAGCCGCCGCAGCGCCACGAGCAGGTCGGAGAAGCTTGATCCATCGTCGTCAAAAGTGATCGAGATCGGTCCTACCGGCGAAGCGATTCTACAGCAAGTGGAGCAGCTCGATCGTCTGCTAAACGCCACTGCGTCGGGCTCCCGCAAAAGCTTTCAACGCTGCCGAATCGCGCATCCATGCTTCAGCGCCGCCCCTCCGCACTTGCAAGCCTGCGCACGATTTTCGACTCGTCGACGCCGTCGTCTCCTACGCCAGACGATGCCATGCGGCCAGAAATTAGCCAGCACTCAGCAAATGAGATGACAAGCACACCCTCACCAACTTCGGATCGACCCAACAGTGAAAGCCGAGCGACGAGCCTCAAGACCTCGCGGAAAGTACATCCGCACAGCGAAATCATCAACCACGTCTTGGAGGGCGTCTCAAAGGCCAGCGAACAAGGGTCTGAGATTCCAAGCTCGCCGTCAGGAGCCATCACTCTTGAACTACCCACGCGACCGACGCTTGGAAAGAAGAGAAACAACATGACGCCGTTTGCTGAGGGGAGTGGATCAAGGCGGAAGAGCAGCGGGACATCCTTTGCTGAAGTCTCGTATAATCGTCGAGGGAGCTACTCGTCGTTTGCAGAAAACGTCGCGAGCATCGCTCAATCTTTAACAAAAGTGAGCGATGACAAGATAGAGGTGAAACGTCAGGCCAAGATCGCAGATCTCGTGGACAAAGAGGTGATGGTACTCAACGCTGCCCAGTTGGCGCAGATCCAGCAGCGTAGCGCGCACCCATTCACAATCTCGATCAACTCACCGTTTCGTCGCTGGTGGGACCTCATCATCACACTCAGCACTACGTACGTGATGTTCTTGGCACCGATCAAAGTCGGCTTCTCTACCCATCTGACTGGCGTGGGCTTTGTTCTCGACGTGCTCGTCGACATCATCTTCCTATTCGAAACGACACTCAACTTCTTCACAAGCTACGAAGACGACACGACCGGCGACGAGGTGAAGGAGATCGTCAAGATTCGGCAGAATTACCTCTACGGGTGGTTTGCGGTCGATGCCATCAGCAGCTTCCCGTCGTCGATCGTTGGCACAAGAAACGTTCTCCTGAACCTGACCAAAATCGTCAAGATCTCGCAGGTGTACAAGATGTCGAACTCGGGCTTGTTCAAGGCGACCTCGGCCCGGATCAACCGCTCGATGAACCCGTCGATGCTGCGGATGGTGATGCTCACGCTCGTATTCTTCGTCTCGCAGCACTTCATCGCGTGCACATACTTCTACATCAGCAACAACCAGGACGAGAACACAACTTGGGGGTCAAATGATGAGATCCGCGCCAGCTCCCTGGGCAAGCAGTACATTGACGCGTTCTACTTCGCAATCATGGTCACAACGGCGAACGACGTGAACCCGACGACGCACGTCGAGAAGCTCTTTACGGCGTTCATGCTCTTCGTCGGAATCGTGATCAACGCCAGCATCATTGGTAGCGCTGCGAACTTGCTCTCGAACCTCGACAAAGCGGAAATCGCGCGTAAGAACCAGATGGACAGCATCAACGAGTATTTGCGCTTCAAGAAAGTCCCGCTCATGCTCCAAGACAAGATTCGGCGGTATTACGACTATGCGCTGAATGGCCGAATCCAAGACCCGACCGAAACCTTGTTTGTCGACTTGCCTGACCGAATGAAGCTCGCACTGAAGCTGAACCTGCACGAAGAGTTCATACGGAAGGTGCCGTTGTTTCGAGTTTGCTCGAACGCGGGCGTCGTCGCGATCATCCAGTGCCTGAAGCTTGTTGTTGCGATGCCTGGCGAGATCATCGTCCGTCAGGGTGAAGTGGTAAGTAGACCTGCTGAATCTGTTCATGTTTTTAATATCTGCTGTGTTCTATGTATACCTTGTCGCTAACTCGTGTCATGCTATGTTGACAGGCGAACGAGTTCTACTTTATCAAGAGTGGACAAGTGTCCATTAGTGTTCAGTCGCTCACTTTCGAAACAATACCTTTGGGAAATCTAGGTGAAGGATCGTTCTTCGGGGAGATCTCTCTGCTAACAGGCGAGCCACAGAGCGCCGAAGTGCGAGCCGAGTCGATTGCAGAGCTCGCGTACTTGACCCAGAGCGACTTCACTGCGATCACAGACAAGTTCCCGACGTTCTTCCTGGCCGTGAAGCGAATCAGCGAGTCTCGGATGCAAACAGCGAACAACGTGCGCAGGATCACGCGGCACAGCCGCCACCAAGTACCGGTACCACTCCGGAAGGGCAATCTCCGGCGGTCCGGGATGCTGATAAGTCGCAGCTTAAAGGGGATGAGCACCGATAGCAAATCCTCGATCGGCGTGGTCGCGATGGCGCGTGCGCACACCGTCAAGCACATCTCTAAGCGCCTGTCCAACTCGCGTCGCAAGACACCCAAGAGCTTCAACGCGTTGTACGTCGAGCGCTTGTCGCTCGCGCAGGCGCGGCAGCTGTCGCAGATCCGAGCCATCAGCGACATTGTGATCGACAATCCCGACGAAGACCCGACGTGGGATGACTAGCGCTTAAATGCTTTGGAGGAGAGCTGCCACCATCCATGCGCACACATACAACCCCAACGGAGCTGGGCGGTCTTGTCAATTTTTATTTATTGGGGGAGTACTCTAACAACGACACAGCGACCTCAACCATCTATCTTACCTCACAACATTTCAGTGAAGAGTTCAGCTCTAGTTCAGCTGAGCAGTTCATACACGTGGACCCATTTCATGCCAGTTAGTTAGCTGTTCGAGGATGGTTACACTCTTATGCTGAATGCATCAGCACAGAGAGTGTCGTTCAGCTTCTCCTCGACTCGATCGAATTACTGTATGCTGATGACCATTGTGAAAGACTCGGCGTGCGGGAAGCTCGCGATGTATCAAGTGCACGCCAGTTACACGTCAGGTGATACCAGCGGCGAGCGAGGTTTCGCTCCGTTTCAGCCGGTAGAGGAGTGCCAGTTCGTTCTGGGCTCGTGAGGTGATCCAGCGTCTCATTTGCTCTTGAAGGCAAAACCGCGCGGGCGAACGTTCTATGGAAAGAAAGCAACACAAGCAGTTTCCACAATGAAGCGTTTGACTCGCAAGCAAGCACTGACGGCGGCTCGCCGACCTTTCTCCGCATCCCTCCGGCTGCTGCGCGTGGCGTGCCTTCGCTCCCTCGCTTGGGATTCCCGCTTTCTCTCGCACAGCCCTGTTTTTCATCCCTCCCCCTTCGCCTGCATCGTGTTGTGTGTGTGTGTCAGTACAAACAGGGACGCGAGAGCATGGCGACGATGTACAAGCAACTACGGCCGCGGATTGCGTGGCTTGCGCTGTTGATGACTGTAGTGGTGATAGTTGTGATGCCAGCGGGTGTAGGTGCACATGCGCATGCGAGAAGGAGGCTCCTCGCGAGCATGGAGGCAGACGACGAGAAGAGCACGAACGTGCCAGTTGTGGCGCCCACGGAGGTGCCAACGACAGCAACGCCCGTAGCAGCGGCATCGCCTCCAGACTCAAGTGCTGGGAAGCAGGAAGTAAAAGAGCCGACGCCTACAACAGCCAAGCCGCAGGCGCCAACGCCCTCACCAACCACAGCCAACCTGGAGGAGCCAACAATAGCTTCACCTACGACAAAGCCAGAGACTCCGCCGGCAGCAAGCGACAATCCAAGTAAAACCTCTGGTGCCAGTACAGATGTAGCTTCCAGTACGGGCGCCACGGTTGATAGCAACCCCAAGAGTACCAAGAGCGGCGCCAAAGGCAATGATAACGGAGACGCCAACGCCAACTCAAACCTCAACAAAGATGTGCAGACGACTCCAGCTTCAGTTCCAGCACCCACTCCAGCTGTTCCATCTCCCACCCCAGCTCTGGCTGAGCCGCAGCCAGTCGAAACACACGTACCAACAGAAGCACCTGCAGCCCCGGTTGATGCAGTGGTTCCTAAGAGCGATGCTACTGAGTCTAGTTCTGGTGGTGGAGCTAGTATGGAGACCGGACATTCCGGTGTAGCTGACATGGTCAAAAGCATCAAGGAACCAGAGGTAGCGGCTACAACAGTAACACAAGTCCAGACCCCTGACTTCGGCATCGCGAATCGAAAAGGAAATGCGGACAGCCAAGCAGGTTCAAAAGACAAGGCCACTGGCCCCGCTGATAATGTAAACGGAGCTGACCACGCCAGTGACAACGCGAAGAAAGACGATGTGCAGACGTCTCCAACACCAGCAGAGCCACAGCCACAGAGCAAGCCATTTGCGCCTGTACCAGCGCCCGCCGCACTAGTTGACATCGTGCCTGTCACCAATGGGTTGTTGCCTGTAACTATCGCGTTAGAAGCAGCAAACGATGCATCTACCATGGCATCAGTGGAGGTGACCCCTGTAGCGCCTATTGTGGCAGCAGTCGACAGCGCTGTCACTGCTGCGAACTCCGCCGCACCAGTCGATGTCGCTCTTCCAGCAACTCCTGTGGCGCCTATTGTGGCAGCAGTCGACAGCGCTGTCGCTGCTGCGAACTCCGCAGCCCCAGGTAATGTCGCGGCTGTTTCAGTCCCTGTGACTCCAGGGGCTGGTGAATCAGGGTCGTTTCCGCTTTCAGTAGTGGAAAAGTTCGACACTGCCAGTAATTTTCCCAAGCAACCGCTTGCGACTACAGCTCCATCGTCGGAGTCGCTCAACACAGCAAGCGCGAGCAAACCGAGTGAATCGTCAGGAATTCTGATTGCAGCCGACACAAAAGTCCAACCTGCAGCTGTACCGTCGGTCAGCTCTGCCTCTGTGCTGCCATCATCCAACGAATCCCCAGGTAAGGACCAGGAGAAATCGACTCGGAGCAACGCTCCAGTTCAACTTCCGCTGACTGGCCAATTAGATACAAACGTGAACGTTGCGGACTCAACAGCAGCGCCGCAAGTAGCTACAAAGCCGCTTGCAACGGTGGAGTCACTGCTGACAAACGAGAAAAAAAATCAGCAGGATACTCCTTCAGAATCGAAGACTCAAGGGGCGAGTATCGTCAACTCTGCAGCCATCGCCTCTGACGTTTCGAAGACTGAGCCTAAGCGTCCTGAGGGTACAGCGCCAGCTGCAGTAGTGAAATTGAATGCCAAGACGGAGGAGATCAAAGCTTCGCCTACGACACAGAACGGATCCGTCGTTGTGGACTCTCTCGTCTTCGAGTCGAGTGCGAAAGCACCGGTCATCACTATCGACAAGCAGCTGCAGCTGAGTGAGTCGAGTGATCTCACCACCGCCGCGAAAGTTTCGAGCAAACAGGACCCGCTGAACTTGTCTCCAGCCAGTCACAACACGACCGATCCACCCGAGAAATACGTTCGTGGGCAGTCTATTGCGTCCTATTTAAACGGTGACGCTGAAGACAATGATGAGCAAGTGGACGAGAAAGGCAAACCACGCGTCATCGGTGGCAAGCGACGCGGAGCGCTTAAGGACACATCGACTTCTGCTGGCAGCGCTCGTGTCTACGAATCTGTTCGGTACTCCACAAGTCTCGCGGCGGGCATGTCGATAGCGTTGCTCGTGGGCTTCCACTTCATGTCCACGGATCCAAGTCTGTCGTGGTCAAGCCCGCTCTGGTCACCAAACTCGTGGGAGTTTGTCCTGTACGTCCAATATCTTCAGCAAGCAACGTCCGTATCCGCGCTCACGCTGCTCAAGACGCCGTATTTCCTGTGGGAGTTCACCGACACCTTCTCGTGGACGAACTTCCTCGTTCAGGGAGATGGTGGTAGTGACGAGAGCAGCGGTAGCTCTACAGCGCGTCGTCGTCTCAAGACGATTGTGCTGGACGGTCTCGTCGGCTACAGTGATAGGATCGGCCAGAACGAGACCAAGATCATGTTCAACAGCGTTACTGGCTTTGTGATCGTGCTATCGATCGTTCTGGTGGCCTTTGCAGTCGTGACGGTGATTGGAAGATGGCGACAAAAAGCGGTCGAGATGCGACGCGTGGCGCTGCGCATCCTGGGTGTGACTGTGCTGGTGTGGTACTTCTCGCTGTTCCCTCTCAGCCTCACATCGTCGTTCGAGATGTCGATGGAGATACAAGCCAACCTGATCGAAACGTGGCCGATGCTGCTCTCCATCGTGGCGCTGCTTGGAGTCTGCTCCGCGGGACTCGCGTATGGTGCTCGGGCCGTGTTGCACAAGTCAGAAAGGGAGCTGCGCCGCTTTGATACGCTCGCAGTGTGGAGCGTGCTCTACGCGCACTGCACGCACTCAACACGTATGTTCTTCATGTTTGACACGTCCCTGCAGATCGTCGTGGGCATCTGCATCGGCGTGTTTGGCTCGAGCTCGACGCTGCTCGTGCTGCTTGTCGCGATCCAGCTCCTGTACCTGCTCGCGGTGTTCACGATCAAGCCGTTCAGGCGTCACTTCGTGCAAGTCGCTACGTACGTCGTGGGTGTGATCAAGGTCTTGAATCTCGCGCTCGCGTTTGCATTCCTGCAATCCAGCGACATGATGCCAGCGAATCGAAGACGCGTCGCGAACGCGTATCTGTGGATCAACGCGCTCGTGATCTACGTGTGGCTGCTTCGGCTGCTCATCGTGTTTTGCTCTTGTGTAGCTACATGGAGCAACCGCGAGGATAGTGCCTTGTCTCCGCGAACGGTGCCAGTGCGCGCTGAGCTCCAGCTGGCAAGTGGCAAGAAAGAGCTCGAAGTTTCGGTCGAGCTCCCGACCGGAGACCTGGCTGAGGACACTTACTACAGGACGTCGGTCTCGCCGGCTGAGTCGACGCCCACCGGATCGACAACGGCTTTGGCCACAGCTACGAACGCCCAGTCCTGGTCGCGAGAGCAGTGGGAACGAGTCGTGTGAGCGATTTGCTTTACTCCTGCTGCACCTTTAGGATGCGTGAAATCGATGTGTTTGTACCAATCGAATCGCATCTCCACTTTCAAGTCGAGCGAGAGAGGTGTCGCCATGTAAGCGAGAAAGTCCCAACACTGTATTGCAAACGCAAATTTTGCATTCCCAGTCATGTGCTGTCGTCTTGATAGAGTGCGCTTGAGGTCTCGAAGGTTATGAGTCTACTTATCACCTCCAGTCGAGATATATTGATTTGTAACCTTGGAGGTTGATTTCGGAGGCTGAAGCTATTGATAGTGAGAGTCGTGACGTCCAGGCCCCGGCCGCCGAGCACGAGGAGCGCTAATTTTCGTCTTCCTCTTACATGCCGCGCTAGCTTGCAGTAGTGAGGCGATTACTTGGAGCCACAGCTTGGCAAAGAGAGAAAGCTTTTGGTGGCCGGTCTCTCGTCTGTTGTGGCGAGTGGCGTCTGGATGGGTGGGGTATTTTCTGCATCCCAGTATGCCAAGGGATGGAAGCAAATACGCCATTGGACTGTGTACCCCCGTTTTCGCTTTTCACCTTTTTGATCGCCAAAAGCACACAAATCCGCTCGCGATGTTCATCAAGCGCAACGACGACGAGAGCGCGTCGCCCACGGGCCGCGAGGACTCGACGGAGCTGCAGAAGATGCTCACGTCGTGCATGATCAACCGACAGATCCTGGTGCGTGGCGTCCGCTTGCTCGCTGTTTCAAACTGTTGGATGGATCTCGCGTAGTGGTGACCCATGGCGCTATTACGAAGAAGAGCTCATCCGCTCACCAACAAGCTCGCTAATCAAGCTGGTGTATCGATCTGCGCATGTGTAGTGCTGTGTAGCTGGTGTGCTCATCGGCATCCCAATCAGCATCCAGCGCAAGTCCTACGCGCCGTTTGCGATCCTAGGTGTCCTCGGTACGTACAGCGTGCGGCTCGCGGACAACATACACGCAGCACATGACAGCTGATGCACTCGCACGTTGCTTTCTTCCATTGTGTGTTGTGCACAGGTTCGTTCGTTGACTACTCGGTGCCGTACACGAACGACTGCCGCCTGATCCACAACGCGATGCAGCTTGCGCTGCAGCAGGAGCGCCAGCGGGATGCCGCCGCAGCCAAGACGCTCTCCTTTGGCGACGACTCCAAGGAATAACCAATAACGTTTAAGAGACAAATGACAGACAGCGAGCAGGTCGTCCGAAAAGGAATGCTTCGTTTTGGTTGCGTGTTACGTGAAAAACTCTGCTGATAGTTTGCCTCGGACCGACCACCAGAGATTGATGCAGGTTCTCAACAGAGCTGACCATGGTCATCGACGGACGACCCGAGCGGCCTGGCCCCTTATGTGCGGTCGCTGTCCAATTATATCGATAACACATCGATACGCCAATATCAACAAGAAAGAAAGAAAAAGAACTCGATTGCCCACGTTAGACGAGCTTCTTCTTGTGGAAGTACTTCTGGAGGTACTTGGCCTGGTACACGCCCGTGACGAGCAACAGACCAATCTGCACAGATACAGTGAAAAAAAGGAGACACACAGTTACCACAAGCGATGTCAGTCGCAGCAGCCAAGTAGCAATAGACTCGAAGGTCTCCTCCAAGAGCAAATTAATGGCGAGTGCGCACAAACCTGGATCACCGACACCCACGACGCCTTGTTGTTGTTGCTCTCGATGGCTGTCTGCAGCAGCATGCTCTTCTCCTGTTGAGAAATGCCAACGATTGAGAGCACACGAGGCTGTCAGCTTCAGCTCATCCAAGTCACAGTCACACTCCAAGAGACTGTGAGCGCGCATCAGCGAGTCCATTCATTCATTACCTTGGCGTAGTCCTGCGAGCGCTGGATCGCGCCGACGCGGTCACGCAGCTTGAGGATCTCCAAGTGGAGGTCGTCCATGTGGCTCTTCTTCGCCAGGTCCTGGTACTCCTGCGAGCTCGCGCCCATCGCGATCTTCAGCGTGAAGCGCTGCAATAGTATGCAACACAACATCATGGTTCATCATCAAGACGGATTAGCATCGCATGGCAAAGAGCTTCGAACCACATTTCTATCAACATAACACAGCGCACGTACCATTTTGGCTCCGTCTGGGAGCGCAAACTCGGCCGAGTCGAGGCTCACGCACACCCAGTGGTCGCCACTGTCAGCCGATGTGACCGACATAGATCCCTGTTTGCATGCGAATATACAGTATAAAAACCACAATAACACACGATACGATGAGCACAACTTGACCCAATAACGCTCCCCCTGATCTCATTGTAAAACGCACGCACCTTGTCGCTCGTCACCTCCTTCTTCACAAGCAAGTTCTCCTTGTCCGCCACGGGGTTGGGTGCGTAGAACGCCAGCACCGTTTTCTATCGCCAGCATAACAGCAGGTAATTCCCCCATCCATTTCGTCAATAACCCCGCTCCTGTAAAGATAAAGCGTGTGTACAAAAATGCTCACCATCGTGTCGGTCGTGTCTGGGGACTCGTACTCAGCGCGGAACGTCGTCTTCGCTGGGATGTCCACGAGGAAGCATCTGTGGTTCTACACTCGCAAACGACGCACACCACATAGAGGCAGAGAGAGCAAAGACGCGCAAGCAATGGAGTCAGCTGAGTGATCATCCCCTAAGCCATTACGCAGCCACAGAATCGCAAACACACCTCCTTGTGGACGTAGAAGAAAAGCCCGTGCACTGCGCTCAACACACACAGCAGCGCGAGCGCCAGCAGACCGCCGCGGCGGGAAGATCGCGGCGCGTAGAGTCGCATTGTCGTCATCGTCATCTTCACTTCCACCTTCAGTCTCGCAGTCAAAAAGTGAGGCAAGTAAAAAAGCGGGGTCAATTGCGAGTGACATTCCCTCAGAAGAGTAGCAGGTAGTGAAAATAGTGACAGCCTCGAACCACAAAACAGCATTCCAGATATGGCTACATTTTTGTAAACGTAGCTGTTCGCTCATCTTTCAGTTTACACAGGACTGGAATGCTAATGGTGCCCTGAGCTTGACTCGTGGCGACGGTCGTCATGGCGGCTGGCAGTGCGCCCTGACGTCGACGGGTGTCCGCTCTCGCGGTCTCGTGGCCTTTCGCGCTCGCGACTCCTGCTCCTACTGCGCTCTCTCTCGCGGTCGCGGTCACGATCGCGATCTCGGTCATAGTAGTCGCTATCTCGGTGGCGGAACGGGCGAGTGCTCTCGCCTCCTCCTCGACTGCTGCTCTGGTGGTGGGACGGTACTCCCTGACTATTGCGATGGTGGTGGTGGTGACTCGCTCCACTGCCGCCGCGCTCTGCTGTCTGCTGGTGGCTGCGATACGACTCGTTCCGATCCAGACGGTAGCTCCGGTCGCGAGCTCGGACTTGGCGCTGTTGCTGGTCGTGCGCTACGCCGTTTGGATTCACGGCAGCAGAAGCCGACATCTCTTCGTGATGCCGCTTCTTCGACTGGTACTCGTGTGTGGACGAGACGAGGAACTTGGGCAGACTGTAGTTCGTAGAAACAGAAATGATGTTGTCAGCAAGCAACGAAAATGAACGCCAACCAATTCGTACCACGCCTAATACTATCAACACAATACTCACTCTCTCGGTTTGCACGTCTGCACGCGCCAGAAGTAGTCGTGATTCATCGCCTCAGCTGCCGAAATACGCTTTGCAGGGTCCAACGTCAACAGTTTCTCCAACAAATCGATCGCGTGCGGAGGAAAGCTGTCACCAAGGCAAATAAGTTAGTTCAACCCTCATGAGTCCCAAGCACATACAGTACAGCCACACAACTCGCTTCTTGAATCGGTCGCGAAGGCGGCACACGTATTTCTCATCCAGCTCAAAGTTCTTGGCGCCCTGGAGCTTAAAGAAGCCTGGCCACGTCTCCTCCGTCGGCATGCCAACCAGTCCGAACACGAGTTGCAGCTGTTAAAGATAAACGCGTCGAGGAATCAGAACACTGTTGATCCTCCAGTCAATTAGAAGAGTCTCATGACAGCACCCACCTGCTCGATCTCCGTCTTCCCCTGCAAGATCGGCTTGCCCAGCAGTAGCTCCGCAAAGATGCAGCCAATGGACCAGATGTCGACAGAGAAGTCGTAGGACGTCGATCCCATGAGCAGCTCCGGCGGGCGATACCACAACGTCACGACCTTGTTGGTGTACCGTCCCGCCTTCGCGTTCACCTCGTTCCAGAAGCGCGAAAGACCAAAATCCGCGACCTTGAGCATGCCCTGGTTGTTCAGCAGCAGGTTCGAGGCCTTGATGTCGCGATGGATGATCTTGTTGCGGTGCATGAACGCCACACCGCAGAGCAGCTGGCGCATGTAGCACTGGATCTGCGTGCGCGTGAACTTGACGCGCGGGTGGTTTAGCAGGCCCGAGAGGTCGTGCTCCATGTACTCGAACGCAAAATAGAGCGGCGGGCGCTTGCCTTCTTTTGGTGGTGCTACAGTTGTTGGAATGACAACGTTTGTTCCAACCAGTGTTTGTCAGATCTGAATGACCAGCACAATAGTAAAATTCGCACTCAGGCAAATCACACAGTCCTCCTACCACTGGAGCTGACGATCTCCTTCAGCGCTACGATGTTCGGGTGCTTGAGAAACTTGAGGATCTTCATTTCGCGGATCGATGTCACGGGAAACTACAAGTCATAAGGGAGAAACAACAACGATGTAAGCAAATAGCGCGCTTTGCAAGCCAACAGCTAAGCATTTACTGATAGAGCAGTCAGCGCAGAATCGCGTACCCCGTTCTTCTCGACGTCCGGACGCAGCTTCTTCAGCGCCACGATGTCTTTTGTCACCTTGTGCTGGCATTTGAACACCTCACTGCATACACAACAGCCAACAGCCAGGTGCATTTAGCTACACAGGCTCAGAAAATCGATATACCCACAACGCACACAAACAAGCAAACCCACAACTTACCCGTAGGTACCCGACCCCACTTTGTCGATGATGCTGTAGCTCTCGATGTCCCCAACGTACCAGCGCGGGCGCTCCGCAGGCGCCTCGCGCACAAAGTCGACGGCCATGATCTCGCGCTCACTCGCCGCGCTGCGCATGGACGCGATCACGGACGATGACGACGAGCGGATCGCCGCTGCGTTCACGCCGCCACGCGGCGATCGGAGACTGTTTGTCGGGCTCGTCTTGTCACTCGAGCGCCTGCTAGTGGGGTTGCTGCTGTTGTTACCGGCGCTGACAGTGTTGCTGTCCTGCTCCGTGCTGCTGCGCTCCTTCGCGTCGTCGCTCAGCTCTCTCTGCGACTCCATGTTGTCTGCGCTGTCATTGTTGTACTCGTCGTCGCCTGCGTCCAGCAGTCGTGACTCCTGCTCCGTGTCGTTATCGTCGTACTCGGCTGATCGCTGCGAGCCGGGACTGTTGCTACTGTTGCTGTTGTTGTTGATCTGTCCGGGAAAGGCAATCGAATCCAGATCGATCTTCACCGCGCTTGGAGGGGAATACGGAGGCGGCGGTGGTGGTGGCGGTGGCGAGCCGAGCATCAGCAGCGGAGAAGCACTCGGTGGAGAAAGTGGTGGCGGTGGCGTTGGGAATCCGTCGCCCTGCTGGTCCAACGCCGTGTCGCCCACGCTGTCGAGATCTTCACGCTCTTCGTCCTCAGTGTTGTCGTTCTCCTCGAGCGGCTGGTACTTTGGCGGTGTACACGACGGCGGTGGCGGCGCCGGTGGGTCTTCTGGACACGGCGGCAGCGGTGACGAGAAGCTCGAGCTGTTGCCGCTTCGATAGGCAGCGAGACTCGCGGCCGCGGCTGCGGCCATGATCGCGATGGCGGTGGGTTGCGGCGGTGGCAGCGGAGGTGACGCTGGAGGAGGCGGGAGCATGGCCACTGGTGGCGGAGATGCTGGATGTGGCGGTGACGGAGGCGGTGGGGGCGGCAGCGGAGAGCCTGGCGCGTCAGGAGGAGGAGGCGGCGGCGGTGGCAGCGGCGGCAGCGGCGGCGGCGCCATCGTCATCTTCGCCTTCAGGCTTTCTCGCGATTCACATCGAAACAGAGCGCTGCCAGGGATGGCGTAGAATTAACGGATTCTGCCAATTAAACGCCTCTTGCCCAATAAACCACCCTACCCAAATACAGATCCGTGCCCAAAATACCAAACTGTCCCCAATAAGAGACTCTGCTCTAGACTGAGCCATGAATACAAGTTCCTTCCAAATACAACACCCGAGTCAATCTAATGGATCACTATAACCACTATAACCATAGAAAACGGTCTTTTATTTGACAAAATTCGCTAGTACAAAGCAAAATATTCGAAAAAACTACTTTTTAGAAAGGCAAAATGGCATGGTGAGAAAAAACCAAAAGCCAAAATGGCATCGTTCGACGACCTCGCGTTCAACTCGCAGGCGACGGTGAGCATGCGCTCTCGTTTCCCTGCGCATACCCACCTCGCTGCCCACAGGCCATGCATACTACTACTTCTTGTGCGCCGACATGGCTCTACTCATCACTCGCTTCTCTGTCTGTCTTTGCAGCGAGTGGCATCGTTCGGTGCTGCTCCTTCGCCAGCACAGTTTTTCTGTCGGGACTGCAACGAGGTCGCGCAGCTGACCACGGATGGTGCGGACTACACAACAGCCTGCTCGTTATATTGATACTTGTGAGGCGTAATGGTGAGTGCGTTTATGACACGCAACTTCAGATAGGAAGCGGTGTTTGATCTGCGGTTGTGAGCTGGAAGATCGCTCGGCGCGACTGCAAGAGGTGGGTACATTGTTGCATACAACAACGTCAGCAGCGCAGTATCCATCCACACCCACACACATGGATGATCGCATGTGGTATTTCTACAGGTTAACGCTGGAAGCGATACACTCCCAGAAGGCGCGACTGCGCAGGACCTGCGGTCGCTGGTCACACGCCTGCTCTCCGTTGTCGGCGGCGGGGACGAGAACGGCTTTGAGAACGAGAACAGGCGACCCGCATCGGACGAAGCAGGTGGGAGCGTTGCTGAGCTACTTCCGTAGGTAGCTCACTGATAGAGTGAATGACCAACTGGAGGGTGCATTTATGGATGCAGTGGACAACCTGGGCTCGTTCACGGCCGATCAGGCGTCGACGATCGAGGTCGCGATCATCGTAAACGGCATCAAGGGGGAGGTGCGTGTTTTTTGTAGATTTTTTAATGGAGTTTGTATGACTGGCGTACTGATTACTGGTTGCGCTATTGCAATTAGGTCATTGCTGTGCCCGCGAATTTCGGTCCGTGCGAATCGATTGAGCAGCGCGCAGTGCTCGTCGCCGATCCGTTCGACGGCTCAGCACCGTTCACAAATGCGGCAGTGATGGATGGGAAGGTGCGCCCGTTCGTGTTTGGATTGATATGTATCTATGAGAGGTGGTTTACTAAGTTTTAGGTCCTGTGCTACTGCTGGCCTTTGAACATGTATGCTTATATGTATGAACCACGCAGATCGTCGTGATGGAGCGCGGTGCGTGCACGTTTGCGCAGAAAGTGATGCGTGCGCAGGCCGCCGGCGCGGCCGCAGTGGTCATCGTGCAGACGATGGACGTGTGGCCGTACACGATGACGGACTCCAAGGGCGAGAGCAAGTCAATCACGATCCCCGCGTTCATGCTCAGCACCAAGCAGGGCACAGGGTATGGTGCATCTGTGCTTTACTTGGGCTTCGGGTGCTGTTTGGATTTTGCAAGGCTAACGTTGATTGATGGCTATAGGTTTGTCGAGTACCTACGAGCCAAGCCAGTCGACGAGGGCCAGTCGACAGTGGCCGACATTGTTGTGCGCCGTGACGCGCGCGAATGCGTCATCTGTCAAGTGGACATGTCGATTGGTATGAAAGTGACGCGCATGCCCTGCCAGGTATGGACGATTGAGCTGCTCTTCGATTCTGTATGTGTGTTGCTGGACCACTTGTAGTACAGTGCTGATGCTCCTGGGCCTTTATGCTGCAGCACCTCTTCCACACCGACTGCCTGCACGAGTGGCTGAAGATCGGCAACTCGTGCCCGATCTGCCGCGTGGAGATCCCGGCGAAGAAGAGCGCCACGCGTGGTGCATTCGTGAACCAGACGGCCCAGCAGCGCGGTGACTTTGCGTGGAACGACTGGTTCTCGTAAGTGCTGTGTGTGCCGTCACATCTATGAGTTTTGGACCATGGAGTTGGATGGGTTTTGACATGTGTAGCCATCCGTTCGCTGGCATGATGGCTACATTTCCCGATTTGCCGTCCAAATTCCAAATTTCGATAATCTCATCATTTGAATCGAATCTTGTTTTCAAAAACTTTTTTACAGCCAATAGATTACGGTTCTGGGTCAATATGCGCGGTCATTGGCCAAAATTGTTATGTTTTATGTTTTGGAGTTTTAGCTTGACATCTGTAGGAGAAAGTAGAATTGCGCTCCTGGTGCGAGACCATTGGTTTCCTGGCAAGCAAAGGCAAGCAAAGCTGGCTGCATGAGCACTCAAAGTGACAAGTTGCGTGCAGCCACCCAAGAAGAGCGCAATAGAGTAACAGTACAGCAGACAGAGAGATGGAGTTCTTCGCGTCCGCATCCAGCACTACGGGCCCGGCCTTCTGCCCACACTGCGGCACGATCCTCGATCACCCGGACACCAACAACATCGTCTGCTCTGCCTGCGAATACCGCTGCCAGTACCAAGGTGCGCTTTGCGATGTGTGATGTGTGAACCAATGCGCTTAGCTCATGGCGATTGCTCACACGCCACTGTTATCGCTATTGATGTGTATGTGCATGCAGACCTGCCGTCGCTCACGGTGGTGACGCACAGTGAGGACAAGCCCGCGCCCAAGTGGCTCAAGACCGAGAAGGTGATGACCGAAGTGACGGGTCCGTCGCGCGCGACCGTCGAGGAGACGTGCCCCAAGTGTGGCAACCTCGAGATGGACTACTACACACTGCAGCTGCGCTCGGCCGACGAGGGACAAACCGTGTTCTACGAGTGCAAGAAGTGTGGCCACAAGTTCTCCGTCAACAACTAATAACAGGACCCAACGTATATCAAGAGAGAAAGCGATTATTGAGAAAGCAGGCGAATGGTGGTGGTGTTGTCGATGTGCTTCATAGTGTACTCATGTGTCTCGTGTGTGTATTGTATAGCTAGCTCCCTTCGTATTTATTGCATGGAGAAGCCTGTGATCTCCATGTTTATCACAAGCGTCAGGTACGTCTCGAGCTCCTGCTTGGTCGGGTACATGGGCAGGTCGATGCGGTTGAAGCATGTGTGCGCCTTCGGGTACAGACCTGCCGGCGGCGTGCCACAAGCCACAATCTGGATACCGAACCGCCGCACGCGGCCGTCGTTGCTCAGCAGCGCCTTGAAGCCTTCGACGGGGACGCGCGACGTGCCCGTGACGAATTGCAGCAGCCGCGCGCGCTGCTCCTGCGAGAAGCTGCGCACGGTCTCCCAGAACCACTCGATAACCTTCTTCTCAGCCTTCGACGGCTGGTCGAACGTCTGGAACTTGACGTCCGAGTGGTCCTGCCAGTCGTCCACGTCGATCTGGGGCACACCGCAGAGCAGCAGCTCGAGCTCCTGGTAGTCGAAGACCGCCAGCAGGTTGCGCGGAATGACGTCGTAAAGCCCCTCAAGGATCGCCGAGACCTGCTCCTTGACGCTGTCAAACATCTTGTACTTCATGAGCAGGTTCAGATACTCGTCCTTGTTGTCGTCGGTCACGGGGATGTCCTTGCCGCCCACCTTGAGCTCGTCCGTGATCATCTCGTCGTTGCCGTCAATGCGCTGGATCGTGAAGTCCAGGCACAAGGCGTCCGCGTTGTCGTTGTCGCGCAACCAGAGCGCATTTCGATAGAGCTCCTCGTCGAGGAATTCCAGGTCCGAGAACGAGATGGGCACACCCAGGATGTGCTTAAGCAGTGGCAGCGAGAAGTGCACGGTCAGCAGCTGGCCCTCCAACAGACACTTGGCGATGAGGCGGCCGACGAACTGGTAGCAGCGCAGGTGGTCGCGGTGGATCTGGCTCGAGTTCGGGTTGATCCAGTACCCGAGGTTCTCCACGTGCGTGGGCTGGAAGAGCCCGAAGGACTCGTCGAAGAGCTTCTCGCAGAGCAGCAGCACCCACTCGCGCATGAGGCCGCCGGCGTCCAGGCCCGGCTCGTCGATGAACTCAATGCGCAGCCGCTGGCGCAAATCGGATGCCGGCACGAGCATGAGCAGGTGCATGGACTCATTCAGCACGGCGTCGCGGCGGATCTTGAGCAGCAGGTGCCCTTCTTCCCAGGGCACCGACACCTTCTCGATCTCCTGCAGGAACCAGCGCACTTTCTGCCGGAACGAAAGCGCGGCGACAGACTCGAAGTCGATGATGCTGCTCGCGCGCGGGAACTCGTCCACGTCGATTGTCTCGGCCTCGTGGAAGTGCATCTCCGCAGGGACCCACTCGACGTTACCCTCGTCGTCCACGTGGCGAACGTACCCCACAGACGGCTGGTCGATGAAGTCTGGTCCGCCTCCAGGCATTCCATCTCCACCATTACCGCCTGCGGGCGAGTGAAGATTACGCATCGAGGACGTCGAGTCCATCTTGATCCGGATCGTGGGCTCGTAGTGACCATCACCGTCAGCTGCAGCGCTCATCGTCAGCTCGGTCTCAACGCCAACACTGGTGCTCTGGCCCGTGCCATTCAACCCCCGTCTGCTGCCACCATCACCGCCAAAGATGTACGACCCCATCTCCCCCAGCGTCCCGCGATCCGAGGGCGGTGACGTCAGCGCCAAGCTGCTCGGGCGGTAGTCGGAGCTCATGAGACTGAGGCGCGACGGGCGGCAGTCGCCGATGCGCACCCAGCGAAACTGCCCGTCCTCGGTCTTCTCGCGCTGCCAGAGGTTGCGCCGCCGCGCCCCACGCTGCCGCTGGTTGAGGTTCCTCTCGTTCAGGCGGCGCACGTGGAACGACCGGTTGCGCGCCGCCAGCAGCGGGTTCTCCCCTTCGGATGCCACGACGAAGGACGACAGCGGCTTGGAGCCGCGGGCTGGGGATGCCACGACTTGCTGTGAGATCACTGCAGAACCAAGGTTGGAGCACAGAAGCTTGTTAGACCAAAGTCGACTTCAGTTGCTAGGGCCAGATAAAGCATATACTACGACGGATACCTTGGGGTGTGCCGCACATGAGGCACTCTCGCTTAGCCGGGTGGTTTTCATGGTAGCACACCGTGCACTGCCACTCAGTCTCGCCCGCCTCAATAAAACTGCACTCAACACAAACAAAGTCGAGTAACCAGTGAGATGAAGTTGCACCTGATACAAACAAAGGTAGTGCTTGGTATACGCGTTTTGTATATACACACACCTGTCCACGAGCGAGTGGCGCTGCATGTTGTTGTTCATGTTGTCGTGTTCGACGAAGCGCCGCACGCGCCGTTGGTGGTAGCAGTAGACGGCGACGCTGCCCACGCCCACGCTCAGCATCACGCCCAAAAAGATGTAGATGTAGTACGCTATACCTTCACGGTACACACACAAAGAATACCAACAGCACCCACGTCAGTCACTCAGTCATAAATAAGCCCGCCTGCTATACACGGACCACGTATTGACGCACTCTGGTCGGGGCCGCTCCTGCTGTTCGCATAATTCGGGTTCGAGCTGTCGGACGAGTTGACTCCTGCGCCGTCCAGCGCAGTGACCGTAGTCGGGTCTGCGGTCGTGATAAGATCCGAGAGCATGTTGCTGCTGCTCGAGGCTGCGTCCTGCACCAGCTTCCGCGTCACCGCCGTCATGACGCGCCGCATGTGCCCTACGTCGTCACGCATCCTACTGCGACACACGCCAAGACAGTTCTCCTCTCAAGTCGATCTTCTTCTTTCTTCGTCCAGCACTGATGGATTGATGGCCCCCCTGCTCAACAATCTGATTGACGCGATCTAGCACAAGCACCTACAGCGCGCGTCCCTTGGCCCCTAACGTCGCCGCTCTGCACGCCCTCTCCCTCCGCGCACTCTGATTCGAATGCAGCTCGTACTGGCGGCCGGTACTTAAGCGCCCTCGTTCACTCGTTTGCTCGCTCTGCTCCTATGCGCTGCGTCTGCTTTGTCTATCACCTTGTCCTCCTCGCAGCGCCTTCTTCTCTCGCTCTCTATCGCCCATTAATAGCGCCATCAGCGATGGCCGCCAGCGGCGACGCGTTCGCTCGCTCACTCGCATAACTTCACCGGTGCAACGGCTTTCCGTTCTTCTTCTTCCATCTTTGACAAAAGTTCGATTTTCCCCACTAGAGTGACATATTACAGTGACCTCTATCGTGTCACTATATTGAGAATATCCCGCATGAACGCTGCAAAACAAGGGACAGTGACTGCGTGGCTCCCTGAAAGTGTAGCCATGTGAGAAAAAGAATGGACACACACTGTCTATTTTCATTGTGGCTCTATCTGTGTCTTCTGTGGAGGTGTCGAAGAGCTCGAAGCGACCTTGCGTACGTAGACGTCGCGGCGGCGGCCGTAGCGCAGGTCCCAAAGCGTGAAGCCCACGGCCGAGCAGAAGACCGTTGCGAGCGAGAAGAGCACGAGCGCCTCGAACTGGCGTGGGTCGTGGAAGACGATGCCCATGCACTGGATCAGAATGTAGAAGAACTGGTACGTCGCCGTCTGCATCGAGTTGATGGCGCCGCGACGATGGGGCTCGATCCACTCCTGCATGATCTGCGTCTCGGCGAGGTCGGCGCTCCAGAG
>JAASGO010000360.1:0-27100 GCA_023334245.1 Globisporangium cederbergense
GCGAGCAGATGAAGTAGCGCTGCTCGAAGGTGCCGCCGCCGCCGTTCGCGCGGAAGTGATCGAGCTCCTGCGTGATGAACTTCTCCTCGCAGAACTGCAGCATGTCGCGCGTGCCGTCCTCCTTCGCCGGGAACACCGTCGCAGCAGCCGAAGCGAACTCGACCGAATCCTGGATCGTGGCAAAAGCATCTGGTGGGGGCGAGACGCTCAAGCTCAGCGCTGTCGCGACGAGCACGACGCCTGCGACCAGCAGCAGCTTGCTGTGGTGATGCAGGTGGCTCACAAACGAGCTGCCTTTGCGGTGGTGCTCTCGCTGCTGCGTCGGCAGGAACGCCGTCCTCTCGGTCGCTTGGAGCTTCGCCATCGTCGCCGAAAGATGTCGAGTGAACGAGCGTGTTGGAAGAGCAGCTGGCCGAGTCACGCAAAAAATATCGAAGACCATCACTCTGTACCCAGATTTGAAATGCAATGTCTAGTGGTAAATCACACGATTGACACACAAGCAAGAAGAGCACGCGGCCACGCGAATGACACCGTACGACCACAGCGACAGCAGTTGTCAGTCGCTGGCGCTGAGGAAGAAAAGAAGATGGCAGTATTAGCCAAGCCATACGTGCAGTATTGTGTACAAATCTTACAGACTGTCGACGTTGTAAACGTCTCAGTCATCCTCCTCGTCTTGCAAAGACTCCTCCAAGTCGAACGATTCCTCTAGATACTCTTCTTCTTCGCTCTCGTCGTGCCCCAGCTGGTGTAGCTGCTGCTGGATCTCGCTCTCGACGGCAACTGCAGTCGAGGTCGCAGTAGTTGGCGACTGCTGGGACAACATGGTCGGGATCACGTCAGTGGCGACGCGGTCGACAAGGTTGCTCCCGTTGAAGATCGGGATGCGCGTCGATGAGGCACTAGGAGAGCTTGCCACCGAGTCGGATCGGTCCAGTCCACCGTGGCGCCCCAATGGCGATCGAGATGGCTTCTCTTCATCACTCTCATTGTCAATGTCGCCGCCGTCATCGTCATCGTCGTCCGCAAACACAGGTCGACGACCTTGTTGTTGAGGCTTCTCGACGACATCGATTGGCTTTAAAGTCCTGATCGCTTGTGGACGCGGTTGCTGAATGGAGTCGTGTTCATCCATCAATGCTCCAATAGATTGCTCACCAAACTCGTCATCATCATCCGATTCATCCGCGTCATCATCGTAACTCGCCGCTTGAGCGGCCTGCTTGTGCGCGTTCTGCTGCTGCTTCATCGAGCTCTGCTCCAGGAGAAGCCGCTCAACTTCGTCCATGTCGTCATCTTCCTCAAGTGCAGTTCGTCGACCGAGTTCAAATCCAACCGTTTTCTTGCCAAGTCCCAACGGCAAGAGACTGTGAGCAGGTGCGCTGGATGCAGTTGTTGGTGACTGAGAGAGATGCAAACTTGATTGTTCTTCGTCGTCGTCACTGTCGCTGCTGTCGGAGATCGCGCCGCCAGTAACTCGTTGCATCGAGCCTTCTCGGTGGGTTGGAACTGTTTTGTTCACAGTCTTCAGTTGTCCTTCATCAAATGAGCTCTCCATCGATGTGCTGACAGCAAATTGTCCCACTGGCGCAGCATCGAAACTCGATTCTTGTTGGGAGGCGTCAAGCGATTCATCTTGATCGTCGTCTATGTCGTCATCGCTGTCCATGCTCTCGTCGTAACGCATACTCAGATGTTGAGCGACAGCACTTGCCGTACTCTGTGTTCGAGCATTCATCGGTTCTCCAATCGGCGCTTCGCCAAATTCATCACTTTCGTCATCTCCACCATCGAAGGAAGAAGATTGAGCACCAGCGGTACTTTCGACTCGTTCCGAACCAGCTTGTTTGAGTGGCTGCTGTTTCATCGACGTCTGCTCGAGCAAGAGTCGTTCAACTTCGTCCATGTCGTCGTCCTCTTCCAGCAACACGCGACGTCCGAATCCGAATCCGAGAGGCTTTTTCTCCAGTGTATCTGCTGGTTTTGTGCTGGCAGGACTTGGCTTCTGTGATGGTTCATCACGGGTATCGAGCTTTTCGTCATCGCTCTCTTCATCGTCACTAGCTGAACTAGTTCGCTCGAGGTTACTCAAGGTTTCTAGTCCACCATCTACACGCGCCTTGACAACTTCCACAGCTCCGACAGAGTCGCTTGCAGTCGTCTCATCCAGTGACGCTTCGTCGAAGGAATTGTCAGCCGAATCGCCTTGTCTGTCACTCGATGCACGAGTCTCGTTTTCACTACTGCCAGCCACGAACTCTTGTGAGCCACCGAAAGACTCATCGTGGTCATCTCGTGCGGTGGTATCCAACTCGTGCTCCTCAAAGTAGTCGCTATCATCTCTCGTATAGGAAGGTCTCGGCTTGTTGGAAGGCTCAGCGTCAAACTCATCTTCGTCATTAAGTTCGCCTTGGTAAGTCTTTCCAAACGAGCCACTTGATAGCGTTGACGAGACTGGTTGGTTAACTCTTGAGAGACTCTGCTCCGCCATCAGTCGCTCCACTTCATCCACGTCGTCGTCGTCGTCGTCATCGAAGTCTTGAGTCGCAGCGCTCAAAGCCTTCTTTAAAGCACCAGCGCCGCCAAAACGAGATGAAGGCCGCATGAGAGGGATGAACTGGGATGACTGAAGCTTGATTGGCGCAGCGGGGAGAGATGGCTCCACTTGACGCGACCCAAGCTCAAACTTATCATCATCGTCGTCAGAGTTGTCTTGGCTGAGACGAACGCTGGCCTCCGATTTCGTCTGCTGAATAGTTTCTTGCTTGTCCTCATTGTGCAAACGCACTGCTGCGGTTTGCATCGAGTTTGGCCGATCAGTCAGCGATGTCATATCATCGTCAGCGGAGTCGCCTTCCCCATCGTCATCTTGATGTTCATCGCCGTTCTCGCTGTCATTTTCACTGCTGTCGAAGATTTTACCTCCGTTAGAATGGCGTGCCGAGTCATCATCCTCTGTTTCCAGTGTCTTCAACAGTTGTTGCTCGTCAAACGAGCTCTCCGGCGCCTCATGGTCTAGCGTACTTCCTCCAGGAGCAGGCTCGACACTCAACAGTTCGCGTGAAGCATCAAAATCTTCTTGCGAGGCCTCAAACAATTCCTCTTGGTTATCGGCTTCAAGATCGTCAGCGTCGTCGCTCTCGCTCGCATCCAGCCGCAGTTTCACCTTCTCATGCGGATCTGATAGATACGCCTCGTGCTGCATAGCATGAAGATCCTCTCTCAGCACTTCATCTGCTGACGTCTCATTAGCTTCAGATCTTGGTTCAGTGTCGAAGTACTTGGCACGCAGACCTTCGCCACGGCTAGCATCAAGAGACGCACTATCCTCGTATTCTTCTTCAGATTCAGAGTCAATCAGCTCGTCGTTTCTCTTTTCCTCGTCAGCTTCTTCCTCGTCATCCCTTGCTTTGTGGCTGGATGCGATAGTGGTGAGCACGAGTGGTTTCTGCGAAGCAAAACTAGACTGCTCTCGCATCAGCTGCTCCATTTCGTCAAGGTCGTCACCATCCTCGTCGTTCTCAACTTGGGTTATGCTGAACGACCTGTGCTTCAGCAAATCGCCTTGGCCACCAAGAGATCCGCTCGTTGCTGCTAGCGAAGTGCTTGAGTTGTCAACTGCAGTGTCTTGAGGACTTGTTCGGTCCGTTCGGGTTTCATTGAGGACGCTTTCAAATGGAACTCGGTCGAAAGAGCTCTCTAAGTGGTCTTCATCTCCAACTTCCTCATCAATGTCAGATCCTCCGTGTTCCTCATCGCGTCGCGCACCAAGTTGGTCGCGTATCCATTGCTCCTTGATCTGCACAGCACGCAATGCGTCGTTTTGCGGTGGGACGTCATCGGCAATCCGATCATCATCACCCGCCGATTCTTCAAGCTTGAGGTTGTTTTTCACGGTGCTGCTCACTTCAGATTTGTCCAAAAGCTCACACGAGTCCGACTGAGCGGCATCATCTTTGAGAGACTCGTCCAGCAAGTCGTCGTCTCCATCGTCAAAGTCGCGTGAGCTGACACGGTGCTTCTCGTCGTCGTCGTGAAGAATAGCCGTCGTGTCAGACTGGACGCTGTCATCTGCGCTAAAGCCTTCCGTTCGAGACTCGCGGGTAGAACTATGCGGGACGACTTCATTGTCCAACACGTGCTTTACGACTGGAGCAGTACTTGGTGGGGCATCCCCATCTTCGTCGAACGACGACTCGACAGCGTCGACTTTCTCGTGATCAACTGACTCTTCGAACTCTTCGTCTTCGCCAACTGATTCGTCTAAATGTGTTTCTTTGTCGAGCTGGTTCAAGTCGTTGTGCTGCTGATCGGCGGCTAAGAAATCAGCTAGCAGCATTCGTTCAGCTTTGGCCGCGTCGTCGTCATCACTTGCGTCATCATCCTCCTCCATATGGTAGGTTTGCGAAGGTGCAGTGCTCTTCTGTTCTTCACCTGCATGACTGGAGACCGTGCTGTTTGACACGGATTCAGCACTTGATGCGGCGTCTTGACGTCGAAAGTGCTCAAACTCGGACAAGTTCTCTTCGTCGCTCTCGTGGGACTCAAAGTCGGCATCGCGAAGATTGGAATCGTAAGAGCCACCTTCGAATTCATCTTCGTCGTCACGATCCAGAGTCGATTCCGTCGCTTTACTGTTCTCAACTTCATCTTCTCCGCTTTCTTCATTTTCCGAGTCGACATGCTGGAATCCTTGGTCGTGCTCGTTCGCGTACACAGGCTGAAAGTGATCTGTCGATAGTCGTTCAGAGCCAAAGGCAGAGCTCGCACCGGCGCCAAATTCTCCGTTGCTCCAGTCGCTCATCTTCTCAGAGTTACCTTCATCACCCTTCACGCCGGAATCGAAGTCTGCGCTGTCATATTCGCGTGACTGGTCCTCTACATCCGCACTTTCCTCGCCGTGAAACTCGTCTTCAGCGAAGACATCATGCGTATCAGACACAGAAGCCACCATCAAACTCTCGTCTGATGATTTCTGAGAACCAGCACTCGCCACGATGTCCGAGAGCGGCTCTTCATCTTGGCTCTCGTCGACTTCCTCCTCTGAGTCAATGTCGTGATCTTCGTCATCTTCATCATCAGCATCAACTTGGCCTCGACTAGAGTTACCGTCATAGTGCTCTTCCGTGGTTGATACTGAAACTGAATCCGGAATACTGCCGCGTGGTAACGTACTTGATTCGCTGTTGAACAGCTGGGCAGGAGAGATGCTCAGTGCTGCGATATCATGCGACTCGCCACGCTCCACACTGACAGGACTGCCATACGAGTGCTCAGCGTCACTTTCTTCTTCCTCGATCGCTTTGATGTGCAGCTCGTCTTCACTATTTTCAGCTTCGACGCTTGGCTTCGCAAACTCAGGTTCAGACGAGTTATACGACTCTACCAACTTGGTAGCACTTGGTGCAAACGACAACTCCCTCGTACCCGTCTGAAGAACACGCTCATGTACCGAGACCGACGAGCCATCAGTAACGTGCTCGGTAGTCTCCAACCCAGACTCACTCTTCAACAGCTCAGCCTTCACACGCTCGTCATCGCAGTCGAGGCTCGATTCAGCGACCAGCAGAGTCGGAGCTAGAGAAGAGTGACGAGTTGGGCCGGCAACGAATGCTGTCAAAAGCAATTCTGGGGAAGTGTGCGCAAGCAGCAGTGTGGTGCACGAGTTTACTCGCTCGAGGCCATCACTCGTGCTCGACTTGTCTTCATCATTGGCAAGAAAATGGGTATTATCCGTGGCACGAGGCAACAAATCGTCCATTGTATCGTCCGTGGCGCTGACATCGAGAGACGACTCGTTCAGAGCCGCGCTGTCGGAGAGATCGTTTTCATCAAGGCTTCCATCGAAGGACTGCTCGACGTCGAAGTGATGGTCTCGATCCAGGTCTTCATGGCTCTCGTCCAGCAGCACCTCGTCGCTCTCGCAACTCTCCGATAGGTCCATTCGTGACTTTGAACCCTGGAACTTGACTTGGCCAGGCATCTCATTGTCAGTTAGTGCGTTCATTTCGACAGTAGCTGGCCCTGTTTCAGAAGCCGAAGTCTGATGTCGTTGCACCATCGCTTCTTGTAGACGAGACTCGAGTCCTCTGAGCCTCTCGACCATCTCGGGTGCGGTTTTGACGTACTTGCTAATCCAGTCGGTAGTGCCGGCACCTTCGTTAGATTCCTTCAACATCAGAACCGCTTTCAAGAAATCTGCATTGAGAAGGATCTCGTCTTCAGCTGAGCCCAACTTGGCCGCTTCTCGGCTCTTCTCTTGGCGCAGACGCTCAAGCTTGTCCTCTTGTTCGAAAACACTCGCTCTTAGGTCACTCCACTCCAGCAATCCGACGCTCTTGGTCAGCTTGAGCTGCAAACTGCGGATGCTTTGAGAAAGCGCGATGATCTCGTGGTGATTCGCATAGAAATCCTTGTCAAACTCAGGAACTGCGCCTCCTTGAGTCTTCGCACTGTGAACAGCAGCTTGCGCCTCCAGCTTCGACAGCGTTGCGCTCATCTCGTCCAGCTCTCGAGCTTTTGTGACCTCAATATTTTCCATCTTGGAACGAATGGCCTCGATCGTCGCCGACATCTTCTCGTTCTCTTGACGCAAATCTTCGACTTGTTCCTGCTTCGATTCAAGCTGACGATCGAACAGCGCCTGCTTCTCGTCACATTCGCTTGACTTACTGTCAACGATGCGCTCCAATTCCGATTTTTGCTTCTTCAGTGTTGCGATCTCGTGCTCCAGATCCTCAGACTGCTTGGCCAAGCTCGCATACTGCTCCTTCAACTCCACCTCGAGCTGTTTCACGACAGTCTGCAGATCCTGGATCTGGGTGCTGTGGGCTTTCACTTGCGCGTCCAGGTCGTGGATCGTGGCAGCATCCTCTGCAGCCTGCTTTACTGCCATTTCGTAGTCGATCTGCAGATTCTCGAGCTCCAACAGTGTTCCTCTCTGCGTCGCACAGAAGTGATCAAGATACTTCACAGCAACGGCATCGTCGTCTTCGCTACCAGTGATATCAACTTGTGTATCCGCGTTGAAGACACTGGCTGCCTGAGCAACTTCCTGCAGAATCGAAACAAGACGCTCCTGCAGCTGCTGCTCGCAACGCTGAGACTCCTCGAGTGAGCTCGTCACATCGGTAATCTTACTTGCCATCGCTGACTGGTACGATGTCTTTGCCGCCTGCGAGTCCAGCTTGATCACGTCTAGCTCACTCTGGAGTGTCAGGATCGTCGACGCTGATTCTTGTTCTCGTGCTTTCGAGTTCTCACGCTCATGATCAAGTGCAAGCGTCAACAACTCGATCTCGTTCTTCAGCCGACGCTCCATCTCTTCTTGCTCCGACACCATCTCGCTCAGCTTGCGTCGATTGCCTTCGTCGGCACGCTTACTTTCGGCCAGTTCAGCCTCCTTGTCTTCAAGCTGATAGGAGAGCTCGCCAAGCTTGCTCTGCATCTCAGCATCCTGCTCTGCTAGCTTCTTGCTCATCTCGGACTCTTTGCCGTCACCTTCAGATTTCAGGTTTTCCAGTTCGACCTGAATGTTTTCCAGCTCCTGCTCCAGCTGTGACTTCTCAACTCGCAGCTCTTCGATTTCAGCGGTACAAGTAGCGATACTCACACGAGCTGCTTTGATCTCGTCCATGAGTGAAGCCAGCTCTTCAGAGTGCGCGCTCTCTTGGACTTTGAGCTGAGTCTCCAGCCTTGAGATATTTTCCTTGAGTTGTTCAAATCCAGCTCGCGCTTCCTCGATCTCTTCCATTCTGGTCGCCACGTTGCGCTTCATCACCTCCATCTCCTTGTCGTGAGCAAGCTGGGCCTTTGCTTCCTGTTCCTGGATCACACGTGTTTGCTCGGAGTGAGATCGCTCAATGGTCGCCAGTAGCGACTTCCTCTCGTCCGTTAGCACTCGAAGCTGCTCGTCAACGGCCTCCAGCTCGCTCTTCTCGACCAGAGAATCGCGTAGTTGACTCATTGCCTGGTCTTTTGCAGCAACAGCAGCATTCAGAGCCACGATCTTCACCTCATACTCGGACGAGAGCTTGCTGATTTGCTCTTCCAGCGACGCTTGCTGCTGCTTCTTTGCAGCATCGTGTGCCTTTTGCATCTCGCCAACTTCCTGACTCAGCTCGTCAACCTGCAGTTGACTCTCGAGCAGGAGCTGCTCCATTTCCTTGCGCTTGATCTCCGCTTCTTCAGCACTCTTCTTCGTTACGTCAGGTTCTCGACTCGAGTCGTCCTTGAAGCTACTAGACTGAGAAGTCTTTGCCATCACCGACGCCGCCTCTTCCATCTCTTTCAGCTTCAACTTTGCGATCGAGAGCTCGTGTTCCTTCGTGACCTTCGCGCGTCTGAACGCCTTCGCATCTCGCCTCGTGTTCTCCAAAAGCTTTGCGGCCTCTTCCTCACTCTTCTTCAATTTCTTGACTAGCGTGTCCACTTGCACTTGCTTTGAGTGCAGTTCCGTCGTCAGTCTGTGCATTTTGAGCTCCACTTCGTTCTCGAGGCTGCGCATTTTCTGTCGCACGAGGTTCATCTCCTGGCGCGACTTGTGGATCAGCTCGTTCTTCTCGGCGTTCTGGAGCCTCTCCTTCGCGAGAAGGGTCTCGAGGAGTGCATTCTTGCCCTGCGCGATGCCCATAAGCTTGGTCTCTTCTTGGATCCTCTGGACAAGCTCGAGTCGCTCGGATTCCTTCAGTTTTTCGTTCTCTTCCAGCTTGGCATGCAGTGTCTTAAGCTTCACTTGAAACTGCTTCTCTTGTTTCCCATAGCGCCGTTCAAGCTCCACTTTTGCAAACGTCAACGTCTCTAGTTCGGCGACAGAGCGCGCGAGCCGCTGGCGGAGCTTCTCATTCTCCTTCTGCTGCGACACGTGATTCGCGTTCTGCTTGTACAAAACATCCTGGCGCACTTTTGCAATGTCTTCGTGCAAAACCTTCGTGTTCTCCTCAACTTTCTTCTGCTTCTTGCTCAGCATCGCCATCTGCTGGTCCACTTTCACGTTCTTTTCCTTCGACAGGATGCTCAACTGCGCGATCTTGTCCTCGAGCGTCGCGGCGATGCGACTCTGTTGCGCATGAAGGGCCTTCGTTAACTCTTGCTTCGTCTCGGCCAACTCTTCACGAATCTGCGTTGACGACTGCTTGAAATCCTGAGTGCGCTTATCCTGTCGGTCCAGGTAGCCATTGAGCTGGGACAAGTCTTCCTTGAGCTGAGCGTGAGCGTTCTGCAGCGGGACAATGTCGGTTTTCCGCAAGCTGCTTGCTTGGAGTCGCTGAATGTCCTCTACCAGCTCGCTCTTGAGCGACGCCATCGAGTCTGCACGTTGAATCTGCAGGGACTTCTCCAGATTTTGGATCTTCGCCTCGACCTTCTCGGCCACAAATGCGATACTCTGGTTCATTCGTCCTTCCAGATCGTGAAGCTCTCGTGGGAGTCGGATGTTCAACAAATTCTCAACGGCCTTCATGTCCACAAGGCTTGACTGATGGCGCTCTACAACCGAGAGTTTGTCGCGCAGTTCTTCGATCTTCTCGCCGTGGCGAGGGCGGTTCTTCAGCGCAGTCGCCAGACTCTCCAGGTTGCTCTCGAGCGTCGCCATCTTGTCCTGCAGCGCTGTAAAGTTCTTCACTTTCGCACTGATAAACCATTTTCGACACCATTGAAAACAGGTGTGGTTGACATCAGTATACAGATTTCAAGATAAGGTTTCAAGCCAACCACAAAGAGAGAGACTCACGTGATCTCGAAGAAGTCCTGGTCCATGCTGACCTTCCAGCCGAGCAGCGCCGCGCTGTGCTTCTCGAGCCGCGTGATCGCGTCCGCGTTCTCCTGCAGACTCTGGAGCACGCCAGGTACGTTGCTCATCTTGCTCAGCACCGAGTCGCGCAGCTCGGCGAACTTGTGGCTCAACTGTGTCGTCTCGTTGGTTAACACCGTGAAGTCCGTGCGCAGGTCGCTGATTTTCTTCTCAAACACGCTCGAGCGCGACGAGATGTTCACCTCCAGACTAGTTAGTCATACACAATACGAGTTCCCATACAGTTGGGTATTAGTACAATCAAATTCAGCATAAGGCGTACAGTTCACTATGTAAACGCACCTCTTCTTAATCTCGTCGAGCACGTAGTTGGGGACGTCGCTCGGCATGTCGGCCTCATGGACGCGGATCGTCGCCCCCATGCTGCTGGTTGCTTTGAGCGTCTTAGAGTTTTCGCCAGTTCGACTGGCGCTGCGTCGCATCGATCGCGAGGCCGCATGCAGGTCGTCGCTGTCGTAGTTGGCGTCGCCGCGGCGCGCGTCCATCATCGCCGACGCTCGAAGCCCCGTGTCGGCCCGGCCACCACGCGGGTCGCCCATGGTACTCGCGAACTTTTTGTTGCTGACGCCTGAAACGGACGACATGACGCGCGGGCGGTAGCTCGACGTTGCGGCGTCCTCCGCTGCGTAGCGATGGTGAACGGCCGTGCGCAGATCCGCGGCGTTGCCGACGCTGGTGCTGTTGGGACGCGTCGTGGTCACATCGTCCGTGCGCTTCTCGCCGATGCGGCGCAACAGCTTGAGGTTCTGGTTGGTCTTCTCAATGATCGATGACAGGTCCGACTCCCAGTCATTGTACGACGCGCTCATTGAAAGAGCTCTTGGCTGTTCAGGTCCGCGTCAAAATGCCGAATGAATAAGCGATAGAGGAGCGCTTCGCTGCTGTTAAACGCACGTCGTCACGCAAGAAAGGAGCTGTCGGACCTAACGTCTGGGCTCTTGTGCTGCTTCTCTCTCGTGCGCTCGCTCTTGCTCGTCAGACTATCAACTGCGTGCTGCCGTCATCAACGTGCGCGAACGCGGGAACCGCCGCTGCGTGCCATTGCAACGGCTTCAATCGCATGCATCCTTTGAAACGGCTTTCCTCTGGTTTGTTGTGCTAGCGGATACTGTACCCGACCAGACACTCGGTCCAACCCATAGTATACATGTCAAAAATCCTGCAAATATTGCTTTTGGGCCACATTTCCAGTATACTGTATAATTCATAGTCAGGTATACAGACAGTTAGTACATTTCATCGAGCACACCATCCAGTTCTCCTTTTTGTTTGACTTTTTCAAGTTCAAATGCGCATCTGGGCAAGATGCAGCTTGCCGGCGCCAATGACTTGCGTCAAAAGCGACTGATAGCGCTGGAAGTGCTCGGCAATGCGCGCCTGATGCACCTCGGATGTGCAATACGACGTCAGCAGATGTCGTCCCGCTCCTTCTACCAAGAAGTAGCCCACCTGCATCATGCAAGCCAATCACTCTCGTTAAAGAGCCATATGGGAGGGAAGAGAGGAAAAGCAAGCGCTCGTGTCTTTGCTGCCCGCTCGACAGCAACACTTGCGTGTGAACACGGTACCTCGACCATTGGCTTGCGGCACTCGCTCAGCGCCACCGGGTAGTCAAGCAGGTGTGCTAGCTCTTCTTCGCTCACCACGTGAAGTTGGCCATTCGCATTAGCATCAGCGCATTCTGCTGTTGTCAAGTCAACGCGTCGGAGCTGCAAACTGGTAACAGCTACGCGGAGATGGTCAACGAGGCTTTCGTTGATGAGCACCAGGTCTCCGCTCATGTTGTACTCGGCATGGGTCTCAACGCGATCGCCGATGGCATACAGCGCTGTCGCACACTCGCTTGTCGTACTGTGCTGCAGCACATCACTCGGGACGATGACTTCACTCACAAAGCTGTAGCGCCATTGCGGCGGGAGGTTAGAGAACACCACCATGGGCTTGAGGCCGCTCAGCAGGAAGAGTACTTCGCCAAAGAAGCACTGCAACAACAAGCAGCAGCAGCAGCACACATCGTATCAGCATTAGCACCAAGAGCTACAGCACCGTCATCACAGACCAGTGAGAACACCACCACAGTATAACCAATTACCATCGACTCAGGCTCTAGTCCATGCTGCTCTACGAGCTCGCGCAGCTCGTGCTCCGGCCGCGAGCGCCACCAGCTAGCTTCGAGTGCGCGGAACTTGCCGCAGACCTGCAGAGCTCCACATCTCACGCGATGACCGGCCTTCCAATGCGCGCCCTGGCACGTCTTGGAGCAGTAGACCACCCATTTGCAGCGACTGCAACGCGAGAACCTGGCGCATTGAGGCTGCTGCTGCGCGTGGCAGTTGACGCAGCTCGCACCTGCTTGAACGTCCATCACACGAGCCGACTTATTGCTTTTTGACCATCAGTCACAAAAGTGGAACCCTCTATATGGTACGCACATATGATAGAGAGGTAAATATACGCCATGTCTGGCAGTGCGTGGCCTTGAGTCGAAGATAAGTAGCTGCTGGATCGCGGAGGCGATCGATGCGCAGTGGATGGCATACCTGGGAATATAATGGCGTGTATGGCTTTCATCTCTTGTTCACGTACTGCACTTGCCCGCTCTCATAAAGCTGCATCTGGCCGTGACCAGACAAACGCCACAATCTCCTCACTACATCATCATTTGCTCCACGCGTCTTCTGCACTTTACACTACTTTCTATATACCACACACAAACAACTTGCCTTCTTACTTCCTTACATTTCCCTCTCTCTCTCTCTCTCTCTCTCTCTCTCATATCTTGTAAATACACACTATGATCCTACGCTCCTATTCACTCACTCACTCACCTTATTCACTCGTCATGGTTGTGTCCTGTTGTTGCCGCTGCAGTGTGCTGCTCTCGCTGAGCATCCAGTTGATGCGAATACTCGACGAGGAAGCGATTTGAGCCGACGCCGAAGACGTCACCGTGCAGGAGGTACCGCCGCTGGCTCTTCTCACCGCTCGCGCTCAGACGCACAGCCGTGCCGTTTGTGCTGTTGAGATCTGTGATGTAGAAGCCGTCGCCCAGGTGCGAGATGACACTGTGACGTCCCGAGATCGAGCCATCGTCGGTGATGCAGAGCGCGTTGCTCGAGCGCCGTCCGAGCGTCACCGCAGTCTTGCCGATCGTCTGCCCGATGCCCGTCAGAGGCCCTTCTGTGAAGCAGATCCGCAGAAATGGCATGCCCGTCGCGAGGTTCTCATCGATCGCGACGACCTCGAACTCTGTGTCGCCGAGCTTCACGCGGTCATTGATACGTAGGCGCTTGGGGATGTGCGGCTTGAGGAACACGAACGTGCCGGTCGTGCTGCCGAGGTCCTGCAGGAAATACTCCTTCTCCATCGGGTCGTACTGGATCTGGAAGTGGTACCGGCTCACGAACGGATCGTCCGAGACGATTTGGTTGCTCTGGTGACGGCCGCCACGCGCACCTACTCGCGGATTCAGCACGATCTGCTTGTCCGTGCTGGTGTGCGACACTGTAGCTGGCGCCCCCGACTCGGTCTGCGTCGAGTCTCTCCGGACGGGCCTTGTGCTCGCGTACGGAAGCTCGTTGCGCTCGGGCGAGAGCGACGTGACCACGAGCATGTCGAGCTCGTCGATCTCGCGGTCGATACCAAAGTACCCCCAACTGTGGCGCCGCTGCTGCACGCGCGAGCGCTTGCGCTGCTTGGATTTTGTCTGATGGCGCTCGTGGAGCGCCTGGATCTTCTCGACGATACCGATCACGCGCCGCCCGATGCGCTTGAGCGGGAAGTGCAGGCGATACTGTCGCGACACGATGAGTGCCATGAACCACGCACCCATGATCACCATCACGAGCGCATATCGCACGTACGTCGACCTCGTGGTCGTGTTGATCACGGTGGCGGTGCTGAAGGTCTGCGACATGGCGATATCTGTTGACAGGAATGTGTCACGTGGACGACTGTCATCGTTGACAGCTGCGGACGCCGCGAAATAACGATTCGCCTCGTTCTGCACGTACGCAAAGGATGCGACGATCGCCGAGGAGCACGCGGTGGCGTGCAGCCAGTTCCACCTCACGGTCGGCGGCGGTCGTCTGCCGCCGATCGACCCGCTGCTGTCGTGGCGGCCAAGTGCGTCGCCGATGCTGCTGCTTCCGCTAAGAGTGCGGACTGCGCTCTGCTTGTTCATGAGGACCATCCGAGGCGCGCTGCACTGTATAACGCTACCTTTTGAACTACAAACGACGTGTTCCTCGTATGAGAGAACGGTGGGCGGGGCTTCTGTCGTCCCGTTGGGCGTTCTTCTTCTTCTTGGCCTTCGCCTTCGTCTCCGCTCTTTGAATCTATCAGCCGACTAACTCGAGTGACGCTCGCAGGTAAGTCAGAATGGGAGCACTATACATGTTGCGCGAAGGTGGTGTTTGGGCAACAAGAACGCTTCGTATGTCGCACGAATGTCGCTTGAAGAAGCAACTGCCACGTCGCCGTCGTGCAACTTCCGCATTTTCGATTCCACGCGCGCGATCCAGAAATAAACCCAAGGAAGCATGGGGCTGCTGCTGCTTCTCTTCGCGCTCGCGGCGGCGTACCCGGTGATCGTCGTCGCTGTTTGCGTGCTTTTCATCTACAAGGAGCGCAGGCGCTACGCGCGCCACCACCTGGTCGCGCAGAGTGACGTGGCGGACCACTATTCGGGTGAGAAGACCGTCACGATCGGCATCTTCCACCCGTACGCGAACGGCGGTGGTGGTGGCGAGCGAGTGATGTACTGCGCGCTTGTCGCGCTCGTCAAGTATTTCCAGGAGCTCAAGGAAGAGAAGAAGAAGAAGAGCGAGGCCCAAGCGAAGAAGACTGCGTATCGAGTCGAACTGTTGCTCTACTCGGGCGACGACGGTTTTTCTGCGAAGCAGTTGATCGATCTCGCGGCCGAGCGGTTCAATCTCCCAGACTTGCAACAGTATCAGGTGGATCTGTTTGTGCGTTTAGTGCCGCTTGCGAATCGTGAGATCCTCGACCCAGGCTTGTACCCGCGCTTCACGTTGTTCTGGCAGAGCGTCGCGCACATCCGATTGGCACTGACGGCGTTCGCGACGAGTGAGAAGCTCGGGCTGTACCCTCGTTTTTGGATCGACACGACTGGCTGTCCGTTCTCGTACCTGGTGGCGAGCGTCCGCTTTGGCTGCACTGTGGTCGCGTACGTGCACTATCCGATGATCTCGACCGACATGATCTCAAAAGTGCAGCAGCGATCTGCGGATTTCAACAACAACGCCGCCGTCGCCTCCAGCTCATCGCGGTCATTCGCAAAGTACGTCTACTACCGCATCTTCGCCGGCGCGTACACCCTTGTGGGTAAGTGTTGCACAGACGTTGTGATGGTGAACTCGACGTGGACGTTCAACCACATAAAGCAACTCTGGGGCGGACGTCCCGTGATCGTGTACCCGCCCTGCGGCTTGATGGAAGAGTTTCGAGAGTTTGGCATCAACAAGCGCGAACCGCTGGCACTGTCAATTTCGCAGTTTCGACCCGAGAAGAACCAGCTGCTGCAGCTCCAGACTCTCAAGGTGCTGCTCACGAAGTACGCGTCACAGATGGAGACTGCGCACAAGGACTTCCAGTTCGTGATGCTTGGCAGCTGCCGCAACGCAGACGACGAAGCTCGAGTGGAGACTTTAAAGGAGCAGTGCATCGAGATGGGCTTGTCAAAACGTGTCAAGTTTGTGATAAACGCCAGCTTTGCGGAGTTGAAGCAGTACCTCGCCAAGTCGTCGATCGGCGTACACACCATGTACAACGAGCACTTTGGCATCAGCGTCGTGGAGATGATGGCTGCAGGCTTGGTCGTGATTGCTAACAACTCTGGTGGTCCAGCTGCAGACATCGTGCGAGGTGACACAGGATACTTGGCGCTAACTGCGGACGAGTACGCGGACAAGATGTTTGCAATTCTCGAACAAGTGCCGAGCCAAGTCACGGAGATGCGTTTCAAGGGTCGCAACTCGTGCGATCGGTTTTCAGACCAAGCATTTGGAGTCCAGTTTATTGCAGCAATGGAGAGTGTGCTGCGTCCCGTATGTGGTAGCGACAAGAAATCTGCGTAAATCGAAGAGTTGCTGGAAGTGCAGGTGGCGTTTTGCTGATCTTGAGGTTGCGTGTTGCTGTCTTGTGTGAATGGTGCTGCTTGTATGCCAAGAAAGGATGACAGAAACGAACGTGAAATGCTTAGCAAGGTGGTCCTGGAATTGAGTGTCTCTGATCATCTGACTGACGGATACGTGCGTGTGTCTGGCAAATAATCATAGGACAGTCAACTAAAGAAAAGCTGATGGGATCGTGCGGTTCGTTTTCGCGCCTGCCTCACGGAAGACTCAAGTTTACCCATTGGTGAGAGCTTGCGATCATTTTGTGCATGGAGCTCTGTCCAAAGTATCATGACAAGTAACCAGGGTCACGTGTGGTTGGCCCCATGAACTACTGCATTCACGCAGACTGCAGGCTCCGCATCCGTTTCAGAGTTCGCAAAGATACAGAGTTTGCTTGTCCGTTTCTCTCGAAAGTCAAAGGCGAGCTCGCAATCAACCGATGTAGAACAGGCGCAGCAGTTTCGCTACGACCCCAGCAGCCAAAAGCTCACATCAAAGATAGCACTGCTGCCGCTTGTGCGTATGGGCTTGAAGGAAGGCGCTTCGAGCTTTGAAGAGCGCGTGAAAAGTGAAACGAACGCCCAGCCGAAGCGACCACCCCCGCCAAGCGCCTTCTCACTTTCATTCACAGAGTTTGTACCCGCGGGAGAACTGACGTGAAAGCCTCGGTGGAACTTCGAACCCCGCACAAGACGGACATCGCTGACTGCTTGCAGGTGCTTGAACGATGACGCAAGATGCCGGCCATCCGCGGCTCTCGTCGGCGGAGATCGTCGCTGTGACGACGGAACTACGCCATCGCCAAGCCAACCGCCGCAAGAAGAAAGATGGCAAAGGCAAGGAAAGCCCGGACGACGCCAAGCGCGAGCTCGTGATGGAAGAGCATAAGATGAGCGTCTCGGAGCTTGTCGCTGACCTCGGCACGGATGCAACAAATGTAAGAGCTGAGAGCTGTTGTTGTTGTTGTAGGAGATGATAGTGAAAGTAACTAACTCAAGTTTTTGTCTGCTCTTCTTAGGGTATGAATCCACACGATGTGGAAACGCGCCTTGAAGCAGAAGGTCTCAATCGGCTGTCCCCGCCCAAGCAGACCCCGGAAATTGTCAAATACATTCGTGAACTGACTGGTCTCTTCAGTCTCCTGCTGTGGCTCGGTGGCGTGCTTTGCCTCGCCATCTACGGCATCCAAGGCGACCCAAACAACCTCTACCTGGGCATCGTGCTCTTCCTCGTTGTCATCATCACCGGTACATTTTCGTACTTCCAGAATCGCAAATCGTCGAACTTGATGGAGTCGTTCAAGAACATGATGCCGACAGTCACGACTGTCATCCGCGAGGGCAAGTCACAGAAGATCGACGCGACGCAGCTGGTACGTGGTGACGTGGTGGTGTTGAAAGGCGGAGATAAGGTCCCAGCAGATATCCGAGTGTTGGAATGCTCGGACGATCTCACGGTCGACAACTCCTGTCTCACCGGCGAGCCAGAGCCACTCAAGCGCATTCCAGAATGCACCGACGACAACCCGCTCGAGACGAAGAACCTGTGCTTCTTCGGCACTTTTATCCCTCAAGGTTCAGGCAAAGGCGTCGTGATCCGCGTGGGTGATAAAACTGTGATGGGACGAATCGCGACGCTGGCGACGGCGACCGGCAGTGATATGACGCCTATCGCGCGTGAGATCAACCACTTCGTGCACATCATCGCCGCGGTGGCGGTGACGATCGGCATTATCTTCTTCATCATCGGCTTCATTATCAAGACTGACCCGATCACGAACGTCGTGTTCATGATCGGTATCATTGTCGCGAACGTGCCTGAAGGACTTCTTGCCACAGTGACTGTGTGTTTGAGTTTGGCTGCGAATCGAATGGCCCACAAATCCGTGCTCGTGAAGAATCTGGAAGGCGTCGAGACGCTTGGATCCACGAGCTGCATCTGCTCCGACAAGACGGGAACACTGACGCAGAACGTCATGACAGTCGCGAATGTTGTGTACAACAACAAGATCTTCGACGCCGAGTGCTCCATCACGCCAGTGGGTAGCTACGAACTAAAGAACCCATCGTTCGAAGCCCTTCAGCGTTGTGCGACCCTGTGCAACAACGCCGTCTTTGACGAAGAGTCCAAGTACGAGAAAGTGCTCGCGGCTGATGGATCCCTTTCACGTGGCAAGGCGAAGCCGTTCAAGGAGTCGTTCACGACGAGCAACGGCATGACGCTGGACAAGGTCGCTTGGGAGACGATTGGCGATGCGTCTGAGTCAGCAATGATCAAGTTTTGCCACGACAAACGAGACATCATCGAGTACCGTCAGGCAAACCAAAAGATCAAGGAGATTCCGTTCAACTCGAAGAACAAGTACCAGCTCTCGCTGCACAAGCAGGAGAACGATGACAGCAAGCCGTCGCTGATGGTGATGAAGGGAGCACCAGAGCGCATCACGGCGCGATGCGGCAAAGTACTCATTGATGGAGAAGAAGTGGAACTCACCGCCGAGCGACTCGCCGAGATCGAGGAGTGCCAACTCGAGCTTTCGAAGAAGGGCATGCGCGTGCTGGGCTTTGCGCAGAAGGTCCTGGATCCAGCGATCTATGGCCCTTCGTACGAGTTCAACACGGACAACCCGAACTTCCCGTTGGGTGAGAAGGACGTCGACTACGAGATGGTGCCGAAGCCCGACTCGAAGATCGAAGAGCCACTGTGCTTTATTGGCCTGATGGCGCTCATTGATCCGCCTCGTGCGGAAGTGCCCACCGCTGTGGCCAAGTGCAAAACTGCGGGCATTCGCGTGATCATGGTGACGGGCGATCACCCGATTACCGCCAAGGCCATTGCGCACAAGGTTGGCATTCTGTGGGGACAGACATGTGAAGACATTGAGGAGGAGAACAAAAAGCGTGGCGTGAGCCCTGGCGACGCCGGATGGATTGACCCCAAGACCGCCCCCGCCATTGTCGTGCCAGGGTGGACGATTAGCATGGACACTCCGAAGGAGGAGTGGGATCGCATCCTGGACCACAACCAGATCGTGTTTGCGCGCACGTCACCGCAGCAGAAGCTCATCATCGTCGAGAATTGCCAGCGTCGCAAAGAGATTGTAGCTGTGACGGGCGACGGTGTGAACGACTCACCCGCGCTGAAGAAGGCGGACATCGGCATTGCGATGGGCATCATGGGCTCGGATGTCTCCAAAGAGGCATCCGACATGATCTTGCTGGATGACAACTTCGCGTCCATCGTATGCGGCGTGGAGGAGGGCCGTATCATCTTCGACAACCTCAAGAAGTCGATCTGCTACGCACTGGCGGCCAACATTCCGGAGCTCATCCCATTCCTGCTGTACGTGACCATCCGCCTGCCGCTGCCGCTTACCACTGTGCTCATGCTGCTGATCTGTCTGGGCACGGACATGATCCCGGCGATCTCCATGGCGTACGAGACGGCGGAGAACGACATCATGCTGCGCTCACCTCGCAATGCGGAAGTAGACCATCTCGTGACGAAGAAGCTCGTGATGATGGCGTACGGCGTGATCGGCATCATTGAGACGGCGGCAGGCATGCTCACGTACCTGGTAATCCTGAACGACTTTGGGTACGCGCCGGCCATTCTTCCGGAGCTGGGCTATTTGGACGCGTTTGGGAAGCAGGTGCTCTGGTGCAAGACTGAGAAGGGTCTGTACTGCACTGCTGGAGGTTTCTATAAGGACACAAATGGCGACCTCAAGCCGCTGGGGAGGGTGAGAGGCCTAGACGGCCAGTCGCAGTGCCAGTCCACGTACAACGACACGATCCCAACTGGGGGTAACATCTTTGACACGTTCGTATTCTATGACCCGTCGGCAGATGGTAAGATCGTGGATTGCCAGTTCCCGTTCGTGAACCTGGATTCGGATGCCGCGAAGCCTGCGGTGGGTTATGACCGCTTCAACCCAGCGACCTACGGGGGCTACGCGTCCAAGCCCGTGGTGACGTACCAGGCCATGCAGGCTGCGTACAGTAAAGACTTCCGTCCGTACTACCCTTTGAAGGCGCGGCGGTCGTCATTCTTCGACATGGAGTGGTTTGCCTACGATACCACAAAGAAGGGGCCCCCGGGCTTTGGCACCAAAATCTCAGTCGACATCATGTACGTATACCAGCCGTTCGGCGTGTGGGCGATCACGGACAAGGATACCAAGACGAAAGATGAGGTCTCATCGCTCTCGGGCGCGCGCGACGCCTTCGACGGAGCTACAGTGACGCTCGTGGACGCCACGGGCACGCTCACGTTGACCAATTACACGCTGACGGACGCCACGTACAGCAAGGGCGTGATTGTGGAGAAGGTGCTATACCCCAACGGCGCGGCCACGTGCATGGATGAGCAATGCCTCCTGGACTTCCACGCAGGTTTCACTATGCGCGATACCAGCTTGGGCAAGGTCTTCAACAACATCGCGTCGCGCATGATGCAGTACAACGCGCTGGCGGTGGCGCAGACGGCGTACTTCGTGGCGGTCGTGGAGGTGCAGTGGGCGAACGTGATCATCTGCAAGACGCGGTACCTGTCGGTGGCGGCCCAGGGCATGCACAATAGCGTGCTCAACTTCGGACTAATGTTCGAATTCATGCTCTGCTCGGCTGTGGCCTACGCGGGCTTCGTGCACACGATCTTCGCGACCGAGAACATGCGCCTCGTGCACTGGTTCCCGGCGCTGCCCTTCTCCATCTTCATCCTCGCTCTCGACGAGACGCGCAAGTTCATGATGCGCAAGACGTCGCGCGGTACGATCAACAAGGAGACCGGCCGCATGATCCGGTACCCGGGCTGGCTCGAGACCAACACGTACTACTAAGGAGTAGGCTGGCTGGACTCACAGTGTGGGGTCGTTGTCGCACGGACAAGGACTTTTCCCACTGTGACACTGACGCTCTTTTGCATGCGCTTCTGTTTATTTCTTTATACAAACACATCACCTGCACACTCAAATTGCTCGTCCCTTCAATGTGATGAGGTCCTGGCCTCTTTATATATTCGTTCGATCGCCAGTTCTTAAGCCTAGATACCACCAGACAACCGGGCTCGCATCTACGCATACGCACACAATTCTGATAGCATTTAGCTCGTCGACCCCGTGGATCGCACTGCTGTTGACGTGTTATTCGCCGCGCCGTTGCTGCTCTCCTGTTGCTCCTTCTCCAGTACCGAGCACACGTACTCGAGGTTCCCCGCGATGCCCTGCAGGTCGATCTCCGTCGCGGCTGCCCAGTCTTCGAACTTGTCCAGTCCCTGTTTATTCCAAATGATATGACAATAGCTACATATTAGCTACAACGCTGATAGTACCTCCAGATGATACGAGTGGATACAAGAATGTGAATGAGTAAACTTCAGTGCACACACCTCCAATGCGTCGCGCAGGCGCTTCTGCTCAGACTTCCACTTCGCAGCACGCTGGTACAAACCGTTGACGTTCTTGGTGAAGTTGAGCGCTTCGAGCTCGACGTTGCGCTGCGCCGTAATCGCGCTCTCGAGCTTGGACGTTAGCAGCTCATTCTGCGCCGCCTGCAGCGCACACAGCGCCTTGGCGATCTCTACCTTCGCTTGCGCTGCTCAAGCACGCAAAAGCACAACGCAGCACGAGGTCAGCTACTGCTGTACATTAGAAATCATACTGCCGCCTTGTTGTCAGCGCAAGCGTCTCACAGGCTTCGTATTGGTGGTGCGCGAGCCGCTGCTCGGCGTCCTGCACGCTCTGCGTCTGCATTTTCGCTTCCTGCGTTGCGTTGTTCCGCCTGCTCCTTGAGGAGTGACATACTATATGTTTCTCCTCCAAAAGAGTGACGTGTCAAATATGTAATTATTATGTAGCTACGTGGCAAACGTACGATTTCCATATCACTTTGGGCTATGTATGTAGTCCAACAAAACCATTACACTCGTATCCGTATTTTTTAATTGCATTTGACACGCGACCTCTCGTGACGCGAAACCAAAAAGACGCACACCCATTCTTCACGCACTCACTATCCAACTGCTGCAGCTTTCCGATTTTCTTTCCACCTTCTCACTACTTCTACGCCCCCTCCCTCCCCTGCTGCCTTCGTCTTCTCCACCCGTTCTTCCGACACTCATCCCGAGACCTCGGGCTCGATCGGCGCGGGGTCCTCCTCCGGCTGCTCGTCCTTGTCCTGCAGCGAGCCCAGCGAGGAGCTCCGCACGCGCTGGCTATCGGCAGCGTCGTATTTCTTTGTACCGAGCGAGATCTTGCGGTTGCTTGGTGAGATCTTGAGGCCCGCTGGCTCGTTGGAGGTCTCGTCGAGGGAAGAGCACTTGGACGACTTGGATGAGGCGGTCGGTGTCTTGGCGACTGCTGCCGTGGGCGTCGATGTGGACAGCGGAGATTTTGGCGGGGATGAGGAGGCCGCAGTAGCTGGACTTGCAACTCGAGAAGCGCTAACGGTATCCACGATAAGAATAGGATCAAGGCGCGAGGCGTCAAGTGGATGGTCACTGATGACAGTCATTTCCGACTCAGATCCGGCTAATTTTGGCGCGGTCTCGTCAGTCACGGCTGATTGATGCGCACCAGCCATTTCCAACAGCCGCATAGCGTCATCCTCGCCGTCCATGTCGTCGTCGTCGGACGCGTCCATGTCGACATCATCCTCGCTCTTCTCGCTCGCGCTGCGACGGCCCTTGTTCTTGGCACCGCACTTCTTCACGCGCTTGAGCTTCCCGTTGGCGTCCGGGTCTTGGATTACGGCGCGTTTCTTGGCTTCGAGCTGCGCGATTTGGTTCGAAAACTTCGTCCGCTCTTGCGGTGTCGACGCGTTTGCCTCCGCCTGCTGGAGCATTTGGATTGTCCTCTGGAGCGACCGGATCTGGCGATGCGGCCAGCGCTTAATGCCGCAGCGGCGACAGATCTTCTTCAAGAACGTCGTACAGATGCCAAACTCCTTGGCGACCTCGACGATCGGTTTCCCAAAGTGCGCGCGCAGTTCGTCGAGGCTCAGCTCCCTCGAGAGCGTCGTAAGTTGCGTGTTGCGCTTGAGAAACCCGCGCGGCGTCCAGCAGCCGCCCTCGGCGTCACCGTCACTGCCGGTGAGCGCGAGCGCGTCGGCCTGGCTCGCGACCACGCGCAGGAGTGAGTCGTGGACCCCTTCCTGCTTAAGCGGAACCTTTTGAATCGAGACGAGTCAAAAGACGAGCGAGGGGTAAGCATCGCAAGTGGGTTCTTTCCAAAGCGCACACACGTACGAATCAACTGACCTCGGCGGGGGGAGACGTCGCCGCTGGCTGCATCATGCCAAGCAGTGACAGACTCGCTTCGACTTCCTTCGCGGACATCGCGACCGGCGCCGTCATCGTCACACACGTGGGGATGGGTTTGTATACCGCGATAGGCAGACACTGAGCTTCTAATGCCACAGCGAGTGACCGATATGGGGAAGGAGGAAGGCACAGTCACGGATCCAGCAGCAGACACGCGAATGCTCTGCCGTCGTCTTCTCTTCTTGGCGAATGCACACAAACCCACGTGCTGCTTCCTTTGCCGTCTTGCCCTTCCTGATTACCCAGTCGTACAAAATAGAACTTGGACGGACACAAAAAACCTTTTGGCGGCCCCGACCTGCGATACTTTATTGCGCCTCTGAACACGCAACACTTGGCTCGCTTGATAGTAAAATCAAGATGTAGAGAGACGCGGTTTGCGCAATAAGGAGCCAGCGTCCCTGCAAGAATTGGTAAGGCAGTTTCGAACCTTTTCAGTATCAATTCCTGCAGTGGATATGCCCCTTATCGAGCAAGTGCCAGCTTGTTTTCGCTATGGGTGAAGTCAAGGTTGCCTCTTCAGCCGTGACTATAAGTTATGGAAGGCTAGGGGTCGGACTGACATCCATCATCTTATTTTTCGGTGTGGCCCACACTATTCTTTGTGGGTCACATCGCAAATGCGAAATGCGTGTCAAATCCGCAGTGTGGTCTCTTGCTCAAGTTCGTTGTCTGACCTCTTGGACGAACGCACATGGCACGCAAGAGCGCATCCAAGAAAGAGACTGCGGTCGCGGCGGATGTGACGGCAGCCAAGCGCGCAGCAGCCAACAAGAAAGGTGGCGGTAGTAGCAATGCCAAAAGCCTTGCAGCGACGATCCTGCCGTTCTTGGTGGTCGCGTTTGTCGTCTTTTTCGCGGTCAACCGGCTGTACCTGATGCCGCAGCGCGCGGCGTCGCAGGCGGCAGCGAAAGCAAAGCAAAAAGGTGGGAGCTACCTGTCGCGCACGGAGGTGGTGGAGCGTAAGCGTGTCGACGTACCGTGCTACATTAAGAAGGTACAGTGCAGGCGTGCTTGGCTTTGTGCTCGTGTCTTGAAGATCACTTGACGCTTGTGTATTTGTGAGCCCATAGAAATCGGCCAAGGGCTTCGTCGAGGGCTGCCACAAGGTCGGGAAGGCGTGCGGCCGCGCCGTAAAGGACAACTTTGTGACACCGCAGGAAGTGATCGAGCTGCTCGAGATCGCTGAGACGGGCATGGTGAACCGCTCCAAGCTCGGCGGGCCGACGATCATGGACGTGAATACGGGATACGTGAAGGACGGCCAGGGGCTTGTCAACATCTACCAGAAGGATCGCAACTCGCCCGCAACCCCGCGCTTCACGGCCGAACAGTTTGCTCTCTATCGACGGTACGCCCGCTTGTGTAGTTTATCACCGTCGAAACCTGACTCGGTCCAATCTGACTCGGTTGGTTATGTGTTTATCAGAGTGATTGAGAAGATTCGACTGGCGCTCGTGGAAGAGTTTGAGCTTGAGTTTCTCTACTTCACGGCGCCCACGTTCATCACGCGGCTGGTAGGCAATGCGTCGTGGAGCCCAAGTGACATGCACGACGAGTACTGGTAAGCGCCCTTGGCACAGATATACCCGGTTGTGTGCGTGTCTGTTGACTCTATTCTGTACCTGTAGGCACCCGCATGTGGACAAGGACAATACGCACCACTACGACTACTCGGGTCTGCTCTACCTGTCGGACTACGGTGTCGAGTTCACGGGCGGCCTCTTCGCATTCCTGGACAAGAAGAGCGAGTCAATTGTCGAGCCGGCGCGTGCGCGGCTGATGATGTTCACAGCGGGCAAGGAAAATTTGCACCAGGTGCGCAAGGTCGAGAGCGGCACGCGCTACGTCATGAGCATGTGGTTTTCATGCGACGAACGCAAGCAGTTTAAGAACTTCCTTGACGGCAAGATGCACCAGCATTTTAAGCGAGACGACAATTAGGCCACAGGTCACTAAGAGTTTTTCGTGATTAATGAAATCGTGATGGAGCTGAACGCCCCACGTAGCTGTCGGTCTCGTTTCGTGGACTCGGTCGCCGCAGTCTGCAGCGCATGCTCTCGGAATTCCTGCATGAGCCGCCGTCGCCGCTCGTGCGAGGGTTTGCAGCGACACACTGTGAAGACCGAGCTGGTGCGCTCGAACACCAGCAGACTGAGCACGTCCGTGTCTGGTGGTGGCTGCCATAGCACGTTGCGCGTGTCAGGGTGGTAGTAGTAGCTCTTAGTGGGCTCATTCTCGCATGTGAACTCCTGCCAGGGTGAAGGCAGCTCAAGCACGAGCGATGCACTGCGGAAGGCAAAGCACGTCTCGCAGATGATGCCCGTGGTCACATCTGTCGGGGTGTACAGGTTCTTCAGGCCGTTCCAGATGTGCGCCTGGCTATTCTCCCCCGATGAGCGTAGCTGCTTGAGTTGGGCTTTCATTTTCCGCTCAGCCTCCGTGTCGTTAGTGCTTTGCTCCAGCGTTACATCATTTGCTCCACCGCCGTGGTTCATCGAGGACACGTCGTGCTGCGCCAGGAGTAGCGCGGACGCCGCAGCGGCAGACATGGAGCCGGAGGCTGCGCACGCCGCCTCACAGATGCACTGGTGGTGCTTGCGCGTCTCGCGCAGGAACTGCTGCTTGAAGAGCTCCTGACGGTCGTCGTGGCGCTCAAAGTCCTTGGCGAGCAGGTGCTGGATCTTGCGCACTTCAACAAACGCCTCGGCTGACCGTTGCTTCGACACCACGATCGCGTGGTTGCTCATGATATTGCGCAGTCGACGGCGTTTGCTGCCGCTGGGTGTATATGAGTGATAATGTACAGTAGCTTGGCGACAACAGGTAAATGAAGAGCTAGCTACGCAGTGCTCATGGTGTCCTCTTTCCTGGGCATCTGATCCGCTCGATTTTTCAAGAAAGTGTTGGATATTTCTAGAATTTTCTTGATATTTCTAGAATTTTCTTGATATTTCTAGAATTTTCTTGATATTTCAAGAAGCGATATCTCGATATTTCGCGACAATGTAAGGCAGTCACTATTCTGAGACTCCTAGTCATTCTTTCGAAGAGGCAAGTTGAAGTTACATGGGACACGCACACACACACACAGGGATCTCCAGCGTTGTTGGGTGGTTGGCGAACCAAAGTGCCCATTCATTCCCTAATTTACGCGCAAGACCGCAAGTGACCAAGCGACAGCAACAACAAGACCGAAGAAAGGAGCCATAGCAGAAGTGACAAGATGAATCCGCAGGAGTTCACGGACAAGACGAACGAGTACGTGTACAATGCAAAAGCACTCGCGGAGGAGTACGGCCACGCGCAGATGACACCGTTCCACGTGGCCGAAGCGCTTTTCGACGACCCAGATGGAGTTGCCAAGCTCCTTGCTGATAAAGTGGGCGCTAACGCCAGCGGCATCTTGTCGGACGTGAAGCAGCAGCTGAAGATGTTGCCGTCTCAGAACCCACCGCCAGACAGCGTGGGCATAGACTCGGCGATGTCGAAAGTGTTCAAGTATGCACAGAAGCTGCGCAAGGAAGCAAAGGATACGCACGTGGCGGCTGAAATCTTGGTGTTGGCGCTCTTTTCACACTCACAGATGGCCTCTATCCTGAAGGCGAACGCGATGGACGAGGAGAAGGCTAAGGCCGGGGTAGCGACCATACGTGCCGGTCGTCCGGTGACCAGCAGCAACCCAGAAGAACTATACGACGCGCTCAACAAGTACGGCCAGAACCTCGTGGCTCTAGCGGAGGCGGGCAAGATCGACCCTGTGATCGGCCGCGACGAAGAGATCCGCCGCGTGATCCGCATTTTGTCGCGCAGGACGAAGAACAAC
>JAASGO010000361.1:0-27089 GCA_023334245.1 Globisporangium cederbergense
GGGGCATCAGTGAGTGCGTGTCTCTGGAGCGGGTGTCGTGTCTTCGGTGTTGCTGTTGTTGTGGCGAGGGCTGTCCCGAGGACCTTCGAAGGGATGAGCGGGAACCAGTGACGCTTGAGTGGGGTCGACGCATGCCATGGCAACAGCGACTTGAGCCGAGTGTATGGCATCTCGATGAGCGTCGTGTCAACGCCGCGTGGGAACAGTCGGTCGAAGACTTGTGTGAGTTGGTGATGTAGTTCCGCCGCTTTTTGAGTTTATGTTGGAGGACTGTGATTGTACTCAAATTGTTTTTTTTAGCCAAGCTGCATTGTGGAAGGTGAACGGTTTGTTTCTCGTATCGTACAGTAGCATACAAGCAACTTGCTCGATGCAAGGCAACCAACAATCATCCTTATAATCGTTGCCTCTCGACGCCGAGATATCCTACTAAACGATATTCTTGACGAAGCGTAGAACTACTATAGAGAGCCACTCAGGATGGATGGGAGTACTGAACGATGAGATCCGCGGATCCACTAGGTTCTCAAATAGCTTGGCATGGTTCCCGCGTGCGCCGGTGACCTCGCCGTGCGGGGAACTGAAGAAGGATTTGGCGGTCCTGCGGCTCCGCTCTGGTCGCGCTCGCGTTCTTCTTCTTCCTGCGCGAACCTCTCTAGCTGGTCCACCACCTCCGCAAGTGCAATCCGCGCCGATGGTTCGAACTCGCACATTCGCTTCACCAACTCCCACCCGGAATCGCAGATCCCGAGTTGTCTTGGCATAAAGAATTTCTTCCGGAGAAAATCCTTCACCTGACTGGACGTCATGGATTCCCACGGGTTTTTTTCCGTCACCGCCTCGATGATACACATCCCGAGCGAGTACACGTCGGACGCGTATCCCAAGTCCTTGCCTAACACGCACTCGGGAGGGCGCCACTGAATGGCGCCCCACTTCTCCATTACCTCGCGTGAGCCGGACTGCTCGAAACTCAGGCCAAAGTCCGCCAGCTTGGCCGTGCCATCCTTGGTGACGAGGATGTTGTTGCCTTTGAGGTCGCGGTGGATGAACTCTTTCTTGTGGAAGAAGTCCAGGCCGCGCGCCACTTCGTACAGCTTGCGCCACGCGAGCGACCTGCCTACGCTGCGCTGCGCGTCCAAGTAAACCGGAAGCGTGCCATTGGACGCGTACTCACAGACGATAAAGGGATGCGGCGAGCTGACGTGGCACGCACCGAAGAAGCGCACCACGAAATCGTGGTGACAGTCGCTCCAGATTCGCACCTCGCGCAGGAAGGTTCTCATGTCATGCTTCACGTCGACATATTTGACGGCCACCTTCGTCTTGCGCCATTCACCGACGAAGACTTCGCCATAAGACCCTTTCCCGGCCCATTTCTTTGTCACTTGCACGGCATGACTCGGGATGAACCACTTGATCTCAGGAGCAGCCACCGTATCGTATATGTGCTTGGAAATTTTCCTCAGCAACTCCAATTCGTCGTCCGAATATTCTTCCTTGTACTTCTCAATCTCGTAGCTCAGCAGTATCAGCGCCTCGTTCTTCGCATTCAAGTTGGGGAATTCACCGATCAGCTCCGACCGGCTTCGGTCTGCGAGTTGTTCCGCGAGTTGCTTCTTCATTAACGCCACTTCGTTTTCCCATTGCATCTGCCATCGGTCGGCTTGACTGCTTGTATTCTTCACATCATCAAGCCGGTCCAACGCGACATGGAGATCCTGGAACGCCTCCACCGCACTGCGAGCGGCCGCGAGTCGCATGAGGATGTGCTTGCTGCCGCCGAACTGCTTGAGCCTTGAATCAAAGAGAGCGGCGACGGATACAACCTTCGGGTTCTCCACTACTGTCGACGCCAATTCGGTCGACTGAACGACAATGGTTTGGTCGCCAAGATGACTCTCAAGCCGCGAGAGAATGCGCTGGCAGAGCGGCTCTGCTTCGTACATCGCCTTACAGAGCGTATCAAGGCTGGCGATCGACAGCGTGCGCGCATCGTCCGTGTTTCCGTATTGGAGAAACAGCTCAAGATCGAATTTCTTGTTCACGAGTCGGCAAAACTCCTCGCAGTCGACACACGCAGTGGCGTTCGACACTACTGTGGCGCGCCGGTGCCTGGTCGATGGCGGCGGCGCGCGTTTCAGCTGTGCCAGAGTGTAGGGTCGTTTTTCCTCCGCGTCTAGTTCTTCGTCTGACCCTCCGTTCCACTCCATCGGCGCGAGATAAGCATCCAACACTTTGTCACCCACTGCATCGTCGGGCAAGAACACGTGCTTGTCGACGAAGAACGCCATGAGCTGCTTCTCCACGTGATCAGCGAGACACTGCGAGACTGGCGCTTGGTCGTGGCCCACCACGGACGCAATCTTGGCCACCAAATGAACCAGCGAATGCCCACCCACCACTGTTTCTTGAACGCCACCGATGTTTCGACTCGACGCGTGGACTACCGGGAACCCACTGCCGCGATCCAACAAGGCGACGTAATTCCAGCCGTCCACGGGGCCGACGGTATCTCTGAGATCCGTGATCGGCGTCACCAAAGCAATACCCTTGCCGTGCACTACGTCGTACCGGGGGCCTTGGTCAGGAGGCGCGCCAATGTCAAACAGTTCGTCCTGGGTCTGCGGTTCGCCGAGCCTCAGAGCGATATGCTTCCGATCTTGCCTGGCCTCGTAAGCCACCTCTTGGTAGTTGGGCACGCGACGATGCCGCTCAGACTCGTTCTCTTCTGATGGTTGTGCGAGATCGAAGGCGAGCTTACCCGCCTGGTCGCGGAGCGTCTTGTCGGCGCGTTCCTCGAGCAGAAGCTCCACGTTCTTGTGTCTCGCCCAGAGCGCAGCTTCCATCAGCGGGGTCCGCCCTTCATGGTTCCGTGCGTTCACATCACTGCCGCACTGAAGCAGCAGTTTGACCATCTCTGGGTCCGTCTCCGTCGCAGCACAGCACAGCGCCGTATTGCCATGAGCATCTTCACCACGAAGAAAGATCTCGTAGTCGTTCGTGCCCCGAAACTTGTCTAGATACGCCTTGACTTCAAGTACCTTGCCGGTCACGCACGCGGAGAGAGCAAACTTGACGTCGCACACCTCGTAGGAAACCTGCTCGCCGTGGTAGTTCCTTGTCAAGACGGTTCGCTTGGATCCGTCGGAAAACTTGGGGCGTTGCTGGCGAGGCGCGTCAGTGGTGGCCGCGTCGCTGGGTTGCTTCGCCGGAAACTTGGCTGACTCGAATCGCCCGTCGACCTTGTTGATCTCGTAACGCGCCTCGTTTCGTTTCGAGTCGAACGGGAAGACCAGCTTGTACGATAGGGATCGATGGACGCCGCCCGTGCAATGGCTGAATCGGTGCATCTCCTCGTACACGATCGAGCCGTCGCCGAATCCGTGATGGTGGGTTTTGTCGCAGTATGGACACAGCACCGCCACGCGCGTCGCATTCCACCACTGCACGGGCGCGTTCAAGACCAAGCCGCGCGCCATCGGAGGGGGAATGAACGCGGCGCGCTACTGTGTATCTTGGCGGTAAATTAGTGAAGAAGCAACTCGAGAGAGGTTTGCAGAAATGGTGCTCTTTGATGTGGCCGCCAGATCTCTTGTCGGGAAGGAATGAAGAGCACCAGGGACACCGGCGCTTCCATGCTGCGTGGCCTCACGCTGGGCCAAGGCAGCCGCTGTCTCGCATTCCCCCACGAAGTGCGGGAGGTCCTCCTCTGCTCTGCTTGATTTTTTTCGAACAGCTGTCGATGGCTCGTTTGCCCTGGCTCGTGCTCATGAAATTTGCCAGGTTATTATCACGATACGACACAACTAGTTCAGTAGATATGCAACTATTGAGTCATGCTCAATCAATTATGACAGTGTGTGCACTGGCTATGGCATTGGATTTTCACAGGAACGACTTGAGCGGCCCAAAAACCTCGGCCACTTTCGCGCATCCCGCACGCAAAACATGCACCGTTTGACAGCCGACGCCGTGGCCTCGGACCTAACTGCTCTGCCGACGCAATGCCCAGCCAGAGTACTGTAGTGCAGTGCGCAGTCACACTTCTGCAGTGCACGTGGGTCACGGTCAAGACAAGTCGAAGACGTCATGTCCTCGGTTCTCCGCGACGCTACCGGTCTTGTCGATCAGGCTCTAGCCGGCGGCGCCCTTGCCGGCAGTGGGGCGCTCTTGGTGTCGCTCATGAAACTTGTGGCCGAGCTCCGTGGCAGCAAGGAACTGTTTCAAAAGCTGATCGACAGGCTCCAAGCCGTCAAGCCGCAGCTGGAGCGAATGGTCCAAAACGACAAGATCAAGGTGCCCAAACAGATACTGACAGAGTACGAGACACTGCTGAGCCGCGTGCTGGGCTCGCTTCAAGAGCACGTGGACTCCAACGGGTTCCAGCGCGTGTTCAACCATTGGAAGATGAAGGACTGCGTCATCGAGTTCGACGCTCGTCTATCAGGGATCAAGGACTCGCTCCATTTGGCGGCTATCGAGGAAAATGCCGATCGCCACGGCGAGCTTGACGGACGTCTCGACCAGCTGCACCAAGTGGCAGCGCAAACCAAGGCAGATACGTCCGCCGATCTGCGTGCACTCGAGAGGGAGCTGGCCACAAGAGCGGAGGAATTCCTCGCTGAGCTTGGCAGAAACAAGGACGCGACGGTGGCCGACTTCAAGCACGAATTGAAGACGAACCTCGCCATGTACACCAAGGAGCAACGCGACCTGCTCCGCAAAATCTTCTTCCTAGTGAATCCGATCGCCCCCTTGCCGGAGGAATTGCCAGGATGGTACTTGCCGCGCGCTGAGTATCGGTTTGACGAAAGAAGCCCCTTCTCCACGGGCAAGTTTCGCAGCATCTACCACGGCACGCTGGTTTTCTCCGGCGCGGAGGTGACGATCAGAACTGTCGACGTCGAGGCGGGCGGTGACAAGACACGAGAGGACTTTCGCAAAGAGGTCGACAAGTGGACTAACTTGCGAGATCCACACGTGCTGCCTCTATACGGAGCCAACCACCTCAACTCACCCATGGTTTTCGTGTGCGGCCGCGCTGAACTTGGCAACTTCAACGACTACCTGTCGACCCACAAGCACAGGTTCTGGCAAGTGTTCTTGGATGCTGCGCGCGGTCTCGCCTACCTTCACAAGCAGAAGATCTGTCACGGAAACCTCAAGTGCAACAACTTGTTGGTCACAAAACACGGCGTTGGCGTCTTGTCCGATTTCTTGTTCTCGTTCGTGCGCGCCAACTCGGCGTTGAGCTTGAAGGAGCAGACCCCCGACCACTTCTGGAAAGCACCCGAGTGCTTTGCTCCACCCCAACCGTTACTGGCGCCATCAGGGCAACTCAAGCAATCGCCAGGCACCAACCCACGCGTCCAGTCGGACGTCTACTCGCTCGGAATGTGCATCTACGAGGCGATGAGCGGCACGGTCCCGTACGCAGAGATGGACGAGGAAGTGGCGATCGACAAGATCCGCAAGGGAGAGCTGCCTACCAGACCGAACGGAAAGATTACCGATGAGGCGTGGAGCCTGATCAAAAAGTTGTGCTGTCGAGATTTCCAGGATCGAATCCGTTTAGATTCTGCGATCGACGAAATGCGCGTCCTTGTCGACGAGGAGAAGCTCGCTTCCAGTCACGTTCCGTGTCGTTGCACGACGAAAGTGTGCCTTGCGTGTGGTGGCCATCGCCACTTCGAAACGCCAAAGAGCGTGCCGTACGCGTTGCCGGCGCCAGCGGCAAGTTGAACAGGGCCCTGTCAGGCTCACTACTAAGCGTCTTCGTGGGGGATCACAAATATGTGTTGATGCAAGATGTCTTGTCTTCTCGATAACCGTCGTGGCGGTGTTGCAAGTCCGATTCGTTTGCGGCTGACCCACAATACTGTACTCGATTGCCGACGAATTTTTCGCAACTGCACGATCCAAGCAGCGCGTTGCGATGGCGCCACGGCTATGCAGCGCTTTTGCGGACGTGGGCCGGCGGGACCGAGTCCCAGTTCAACACGCCCCACCACCCTCTTGGGGTACACTTCACTGCTATTAATCACACGTCGTGGTCCACTGTGGCAGTTGCAAGATTGATCAGAAGATAAACAACCCCCCCAAGTAGCGAACCCATTGGCGTCACGTCACCTCGGCTATAGGACTCTTAAATTGTAGACCAATAGACCTCAGTGACAAATGACCGTCACCCCGCGATAGTGACTAGTGACATTTTCCCACGAGGATCTCAGAGTCCCTCGGAACTGGTCCCCCAAGTCCTGCGTTCCCTCCTTCCTGAGAGGAAGGAATTTTGAGAGAACAGTTTAAGAAAAGCACTAGAAGGACTAGGTGCTGGCTAATAGAAAGACGTTTAGCCACTCTTAGAGGCGAGAGAGTCCACTTGGTGGTCATACTGGGGCCTCGCGAAGGACGACGAGGCAGGTTCACTGGCACAGCAGTGGATGAGAAGAAGCCCGCGGTTGACGCGGACAGAAGAGGAAGAAGGCGAAGGAATCGCCACCCCGCGCGCGATGTACGCCCCCGCGCCAAGAAGATCCCCGCGCAAGCCGCGCAGCCAACGTCGGCGGACCGCACGGAGCAGCGCCAGAGAGACGACCGTAGTGCCCAGCACGCCCAGCGACGCGATCCGGTGAGAAGCGCGACTGTCGCGAACATGGCGCCTCCGGTGGTACCCGCGCCGGCGCCAGCTCTACGCGCTCAGCCACTTCTGGCAAAATCTGTGGACTGTCGCGATTTCGACCCGGCTAAGTACGACGATGCTTCATGGTGCATCATGTTCGAGGACGCTCTCAAACGCGACCAGCGCATCCGCCAGGTCCTGTGGGGCGACGAGGCCGCGTACGGCTGCTTAGTGGTACGGCCGCCAGCTGCTTGGACTCGCGGACGCGGACAAGGCCTACCCAAGGTTCAAGAAACTTCTGATCGCGCGGTTCGCGCGGCAGGAAGAAGACGAGGAAGTCTTGGCGCTCGTCATGCGCTGTGACCAGCTGGCGACCCAGACGTACAGTGACTTCGCGGACAAGCTCATAGATCTCGGCAAGGGCAAGTATATCAAGGACTCCACGTACGTCGCCGCATTCCGCCATGGTATCGACATGTACACGGCGGATATGCTCAAACTCGGATCTCCAGCGACGCTCGACGCCGCTGTCAAATGGCAGTACATATCGCTGAGAATGATGGCCTCGGTAAAGTGAAAAGGGGTGCCGCGGCGGCTGCGCTATCAACAGGCAAGAAACCATGGAACAAGAACAAGAACGCAGGCAGGGGTACGGTGCGGTCGGTGTAACCGCGGACGCGGCGGCGCCCAAGGTTATGCAAGTCGGTTCCGGCCGACGCCTCAGGAGCGACGCCTGCTGGCTATGCAGTGAGCAGGGCCACCTGATGATCGGGTGCGAGTTCCGCGAAGCTGCGGTCGCTGCCGCGCGCCAGGCGTCCGCTCATCAAAAAAACGAGTAAGGGTGACGACGGCGGGGGCGCCATCACCCGGTAATTCTACCCCCACTGGCACAGCCGTCTCAGCGAGCCGCGAGAGCAGCAATGCACCCAAGGTTCGGCTGTGTCGCAGCGGAGGACTGGCGCAGTTGGGTGTACGAATCGGTGGAGCGGAGGTTGTTGCCACAGTGGACAGTGGCAGCGAATACACGATTGTTGGCGACGAGGTCGCGGTCTATGGAGAAAAACAAGAAACAGATATGAAGGAAGTGGAAGCATTTGACGGTGCGGGGGTACGGGTTCAAGGAGTGGTGGTTTTTGAAATGGTCGTGGGGTCGACCACTATGAAGCTGATGTGTTGCAGCGTTTGAAGAAAACTCGAGCGCCCGTGCGGCGCGAGCTCAGTAGCGAAAATGTTGGTGCCATCCAGACGGGAACGTTTGGTGAGGAAGAACGAGCGTGGTTGCTGCAGTTGGTACGGCTGTACCCGCGTCTATTCGCAGAGAACCCGAAGAAGCCACCAGTCACGACTGCGGTGGAACACTACATTGACACGGGCGACCACAAACCCATCCAGCGGCGTCGGCTACGGTACTCGCCGAAGGAGAGCGAGCTCATCGAGAGCGAGATCAAGGAGATGCTCAAGAACGACGTGATCGAGCCGTCCAGTGGTGCATAGGGTTTCCCAGTGGTGTTGGTACGCAAGAAGGACGGGACCATTCGGTTCTGTGTGGACGGACTATCGCGACCTCAACACGATCACGGGGAAGGATGTGTACCCCCCTGCCTCGGATCGACGAGACTCTGGACGCGCTAGGAGGCTGTGACTTCTACTCGACACCGGACATGGCGAGTGGTTACTGGCAGGTGCAAGTCGCACAGCGCGACCGTGACAAGACGGCCATGATAACTCGTTTCGGCACTTACCGATTCAAAAGGGTGCCGTTCGGCTTGTGCAACGCGCCGGCGACATTCCAGCGGATGATGGACACGACACTGCGGTCGATCTCGTGGCTCTGCTGTCTAGTCTACATGGACGATGTGAATGTCTACACGCGCGGCACGTTCGCGCGGCATTTGGTCCACTTGGCGGAGGTCTTTGGTCGGTTGGAGTCGGCTGGACTCTCACTCAAGCGTGAGAAGTGTCACTTCGGGCAGGCTCAAGTCGGGTACCTCGGTCATGTGGTGTCTAAGGCCGGCGTCCAGCCTGTGAAGTGTCTGGTCAAAGCGGTTAAAGAGTTCCCTCCGCCTAGAGGGGCTGACGTTCAGTGGGTTCGGCGATTTGTGCACTTGGTCGGATTCTACCGGAAGTTCATCGAGAATTTTAGCCGCATCGCCGCCCCGCTCACGCGATTGACTCAAAAGGACCAGCCGTGGGTGTGGGGCAACGAGCAGCAGGCCGCGTACGAGACGCTCAAGGCGAAGCTGGTCAGCGCTCCAGTGTTGCGGTATCCAGACTTCACGAAGGAGTGTTTGCTGGCCATAGACGCCGTCTCGCGATGGCTACGGGGCAGCCCTCATGCAGGAGGACGACGAGAAACGGTGGCGCCCGGTGGCTTTTATCTCGAAGGCGACTACGGATGCCGAACGGAAGCGTACGGTGAGCGAGCTGGAGTGCGGGGCGTTGGTGTGGGCCGTGAAGCAGTTGCGCCGTATTTGCATGGACGGCAGGTCAAGGTGCACACGGATCACGCCGCGCTCAGGTGGCTGCAGACGAAGAAGGAGCCAACGGGACGGCTACATCGGTGGATTCTCACACTGCAGGAGTTCGACATGGAGATTGTGTACCTACCTAGAAAGGATAATGTCGTGGCGGATGTAACGGGCCCCGCCCGCGTACACGCACTTTCGCGTAGAGGAAGCAGTTCCTTGAGCCGTCGCTCCGAGCCGATACCGATCGGCGAGCACCACAAGCTTGGTAAAGACAAACTGACTGTATTCCATTCCCAGGGGGAGAAACCCCTGAGAGTTAATACTCCTGGTAAACCTACCCAGGGAGATTCCCTACTAAACCTAATACCTGAGTCATTACTTAGGGTAACTTTTCCCCTAAGTAATCCACACTAATTATGTATCGTTCAATGTGTCTAACTCTGGAGTGCTCCAGAGGTCGACAGAAAAGGAGATGTATCTAACATACGCAGGTATTCGCCGAGTGATAGACAGATGTGTTTCTGGCATCGGCTATAAATTCAAAGAGTGGATTGCCGGTAATCTTCTTGGTCCAATGTGATTAGCTCAGGAGACTACTTGCTGGCGGACGTTCGCTAGCAAGATTTAAATACGACCGCCCACTCTCGTTCACGGTGCTGGATCACAGCTGCACGGGCGATTTGGGTTCGTCATATCCTCGCCAAAACTATTCGTAAGCAGTCGAACGCTGGAGCGCTCCGGAGATGTATATGCGATTATGTTAGTTCCCATAACTTACGGGAGGCGACACGACGTATCTAAATCGAGAATCGGCAAGCTATGCTTTGACATACTAACTCTGGTGCGTTAACGCACCTAGCCTTACTAAATTAAATCTCTCAGATTTCCATCAACGATTCGCCGCACCTAAACCTCATCAACAAGCATATCCACGAAACGATTTTTCTGGAAATTTCTAGCGCTGTAAACCAAAGGACTAGGGTTCTGAGTATAATTATAATTGGAGAAAAAATCGTCCATGTATTATACATGTCTATACTACTCGCGTCGTCAACGGCGAAACGCCTTCCCAGCCTACACGTCATGGCCCACCGCCACTTCTCTCCGAACGTGACGTTCGTCGTCTTCTTCGCACCGCCGCCAGCAGTAACCACTCTGCAGGTCAGCTGAAGACCGAGCTTGCGCTTCCAGTCTCTGTGAGGACCGTCCAGCGCATCCTCAGACAGGTCGACTGGCTCGTGTACACGAAAATGGTGAACACGCTGCCCCTCCCCGCAGAGGGTAAGCTCGCCCGGAAGGCATGGGCGAAAAGCATGCTGGTGCGCAAAGCCGTCGGGTCTGTCTGGGATACCGTCATATTCTCGGATGAGAAGAAGCGGAATCTCAACGGGCCCGACAGCTTTCAGACGTACTGGAATGACCTACGCCAACCAGCCCGACAAACCAAGCGGCGGTAAGCAGGCGTTGGGTCAGTAATGATGTGAGGCGCTTTCAGCGCCCGCGGCAAATCGCAGCTCGCAGTGCTCGTAGGGAGGCAGAATTCTGACGACTATGTTTACACAGTCTCTGAGTATCTCCTCTCATTTGCTCACCTAAACTATGGTACTGACTTCATCTATCAACAGGACAATGCGTCCATTCACGTGTCGAAGCGCAGCAAGGAGTTTTTCACTGAGAATGACACTAATGTGCTTGCCTGGCCATCCAAGTAACTAGATCTCAACCCAATAGAAAACTTGCAGTCGATAATGAGTAGAGATGTGTACGCAAATGGAATACAATTCGATAGCGTGTCCGATCTTAAGATGGCACTGCAGCGCGCATGGAGCGCTATTCCGCTTGACACCCTTCTCACCTTGGTACACTCCATGCATCGCAGATGTGTGGAAGTAACACAAAAGAACGGCGGTAAGACGCACTACTAAAAATACCATCATTCTGTTGTTTTAGTCTTGACTTTTATATGCTACTGGGTGGGTGATCATTGTGTCGCAGTGCCAAAACCAAACTTTTGTATGCCAGGCCCCCTGTAAAATGCGAATTGGCGTGTGTTAGCGCAAACAGCAAATTCGCGCTTACGAAACGAGCAACATATCCAAACAGCACAGCGGAACTCTAAAAATTGAGAAAGTTATCGACCAAAATGTGGGTGGGTGATATTCCTTGGCGCGGACTGTACCTAAACGCCATCAGTGGTTGTTGAGCTTTATGAAGAAATGTGTGTCCGTATAGTTTTGGCCAGGCGTGAATGCCAACCAGCAATAGTATCCTATGAATAGTGTGTATCATACTAATTAGGATGAGCACGGTACACACTAATTACAAAAAGATTGGTATTTTGTATCGCGTTGTGAGGAGCTCCCTCATCCATCACACACTCTCCGTTAAAGTCCGAAAGTCGATTTTTGAAGTGCCGGCTGGCCGGCCACGCACGTCGTCACGCAACTTCCACATCCACACATCCACCAACCAGGAGGAGCTCCTTGCCAAGCCAATCCGTATACAACTATGAGCGCGATCGTGGCTGAGACCGAGGCGCGCACGCAGACGTACGTGGCGCGAATCGACCCGGCGCAGTGCCTCACGGCCACGTCACTGGCGCCGCTCGCCGCGCAGATCCCACCCTTCCAGCAGATCGTGGGCAAGGTGCGCGACGTGTACGTGTTCGCGGACCGTGTGCTACTCGTGTCCACGGACCGCCAGAGCGCGTTTGACCGCGCGCTTGCATCCGTGCCACTCAAGGGCCGCGTGCTCACGATGACGAGCGCCTGGTGGTTCAACGCCACACGCCACATCGTGCCCAACCACGTGCTCTCGTCGCCACACGCGTCCGCGATGCTCTGCAAGAAGTGCACGGTCTTCCCCGTCGAGTTCGTCGTGCGCGGCTACATCACGGGCTCCACGAGCACGTCCATGTGGACGAACTACGCAAAGGGCAGCCGCGATTTCTGCGGCCACGCGCTCCCGGATGGCTTCGTGCAGCACCAGAAGCTGCCGCAGAATCTCGTGACGCCCACGACCAAGGACGACACGCACGACGAGCTCATCTCGGGCGAGGAGGTCGTGCGCTCGGGCCGCATGACGCAGCAGCAGTGGGACTACTGCGCGCAAAAGGCGCTCGAGCTCTTCGCGTTTGGCCAGGCGCAGGCCGCGCAGCGCGGGCTCATCCTCGTGGACACCAAGTACGAGTTCGGTGTCGACGCCGATGGCCAGATCCTGCTCATCGACGAGATCCACACGCCCGACTCGAGCCGCTACTGGCTCGCGCACTCGTATGAGGAGCGCATGAAGGCAGGGCTCTCACCAGAGAACATCGACAAGGAATTCCTGCGCCTCTGGTTCAAGGACCACTGCGACCCGTACAACGATGCCGTGCTCCCCGAGGCCCCCAAGGAGCTCGTGCTCGAGCTCTCGCGCCGCTACATCCTGCTCTACGAGCTCATCACGGGCAACAAGTTCGAGTTCCCGACCACGACCGACGTACACCAGGAGCTTCTCGACTCGCTAAGCAACGGCGCGCTCACGCAATAGAGAGTGAGAAAGTGACGCGCAAGTCAGGACGCTTTTCGATAGCTCACTCACGACCAGTATGACTGATAATCGAGCAGGAAAGCTGTGAGAAGCTGCATGGCGTGTATAGCACGCGCAGGCAACTGCCTATTCAATACAGAAACATTGCACACGAAACTCGAAAGCAAACTCAACTCACACGAACGTTCTCAAGCGCGTGATGTTGCCCTTTGTCGCCGTTCCTAGATTTCTTGGCGCCTTCGATTGAAAACAAGACCTCGCTTGATGTTTGGGGAATTGGCTTTGTCGAACCAATTTCAATCATTTGCAACCCACAACAGCAACAAGACAATATCGAATCAACCCAGTGCCGTGTAGAAAAATCTTATGTACAGTGTGTGTAGTTTATTCATTCACTTGGTGCTGCTGCTACCGCCGCCGTCGCTCTTCTTGGACGGGATTTCGATCTGCGAACTGGACGAGTCCAGCGCAGTCTTGAGGTTTGGGTCGTCGTCCCGCATCGAGCAGTCGAGTTCGATCTTGGGACACGAGTCCGTGGACGCGAAGGGCATGCGTGTGCTACTCGTCGTATCCACGGGCATGACTGACGCCTTGGAAATGCGGAAAGACGCGGCCTTGGGCGCTGCGCCGGGCGGCTTGATCATCTTGGCGGTCGGTGACGGCTCGGCCGGCAACGGGCACTTGAGTAGCACCAGTGGCAGTACCCACCGGTGCTCGATGTTGCGCGCCTTCTGGACGCGCTTGATGAAGATGATCATCTTGACGGCAGCGCGAAACTTGCCCGAGGGCCGCAGCACGTTCATCTCACGCCGTGAGAGCAGATAGACACCGCTGAGCGTGACCAAGGCGCCGAAGAAGAACATCCCGAGCTAAGTCAATAAAGGAGATAGCGAGCCATTAGTCTCTATGAGGATCTCAACAAATGAGTGGCTGGCAAGCGTGGATGCAACTTACGGCCAGGGCGGTCATCTTGGCGAACTCTTTAAAGTAGACGCCGCCACCGAAAATCGAGACGGAAATAAAGAAACACTGGAACACCGGCACGACGAACACGGCGTCGAAGGACTGGAGGCCGTGCGCAAGCCAGTGGATCTGCAATTTGCAGAGAAAGCACGTGTGAGGCATTTCCCACTAAGTTGACAAGTCTTTAGGCCTTCGTCAACGCACCTGGAGGAAGATGCAGGCAAACATGCTGAGCGAGATGGCGTAGGTGCCAAAGTTCACAAATTGGTTCGTGCCTTCGGCGGTCGTCTTGACGAGCTCGGCCACGGACTTGGCGAAGAGGATCGACTGCGCACCAAAGACGCCCGAGAGCGCCGGGTAGCAGAGTGGATGCAACTGATAACAGTAAGGCATTCATATACACAGAGAAGACAAAGTTAGACATTATCGATAGTGATGAGGAATGGAAGCTCCAACCCAAGAGCTCTTCCTCACTCACCCTCGCAAAGCGCTTGTACTTGGCCGAAGATGAGCCGAAGTCGCGCAGCAACTGCTCCATTTTCTTGGCGAGCACGTAGAGACCGATGCACGAGAGTGCCATAACGACGATGTACATGACGAAGAGCGGCTCGCTGTAGAGGCTCACGAGCTCGTTCACTGTGTAGCAGTCGCTCGCCTTCTCGGCGAAGGCCGCGACGATGCAGATACCAATCAACACGAGCGCTGTGCCCATGGCGTCCTATAGATGAACACCACAGAGAGGCTTAGAACTACCAGTCTTAGGCTTGGTTATGAGCCAACATCCACGCACCGTGCGACTGAACTTCTCTTTGAGGAAGAGTGACGCGAATACGACGTTGGCCACCATGGTGGAGCCGCCCACGGGGGTCGCGAGCGACTGCGGGAGGAAGCCCAGGGCCACAAAGTCGAGGCCACTGCCGCCTACGACTAGTGCAAGACCTGATGAAGCGAGTCATTCAAGTCAGTGAGGTACTAGCCACAGAGAGAGGGTGAGCGAGAAAGCCACGAGCTACGACGAGCTTGACAGGCGTACCAATGACCCAGAGAGGCTGCTTGAAGTAGCCGCGCTTCATTTTGATGGAGCGCTTGGCCTCGCTCATGAACGAGTACTTTTGCATGTTGACGCCCATGTTGGTGCAAATCGAGCCGACGATGCTCAAGATCACGCCCACGTACCAGAGCTTAGACACGGTACTCTGCTCGTTGTGGTTTTTCTCGCACCCCATAGTGCTTGCTCTCTCTTTCAGGGGCTTGTGAGCTGCGTACTCTCTTTGGCTTGAATGTTGGCTTCGATTGATTGCTTTCTTTTGTTGTGCACTCTGGGCTCGTGGTGTTACGAGCGCTCGTAGGCGCTCGTGGGCTATCTTTGGCGCGTTCCGTTCTGCAGTTAAGACGCCAGCTCCCACAGATCCAGATCTAGCTGGTGATCGCCATTTGGCCGTGGTGCAATTGAGCTGCAGCACTCTTGACAGGCTGGTGCTATTTCTGTCTTGCCCGGAGATGCAATACAGTATTAACAGCCACGTCATGGGGTTTAAGCCTGCTTATGGAGCTTTGGCATCAGAACCACACCCGCATACATGGAGTGGAGAGGCCGGTCAGATCTGAGTGCAAGCCAAGCGGTTCGTTCGCGAGGCAACCTGTACCAAGCAGGCAGAGATGGCGGTGCTGCCTTGCATTCCCAGGTAGTGCTGTACTGCGACACGCGCGCGCATCGGATGGCAGCTGGACCGACATCCGCCGCATACACGTACGCGACAGTCGATGAGGTCAGAACGGCGTCAGCAAAAGCATTCGAGCATTGAGCATTGAGGATCGTTTTGTGAGCGACTTTTTGTGATGCAAATCAACTTTGTACCCACTTTAGTTGTCTGGTGCGGTAAGTGGGTTCACTCTGATGTAGCACATCTTCTGAACCAGAGTGTGGAGCGGCACAGAATTGCATCGCAGACTCAGAAGAGTGACCACACGAAAGGAGCCAATTGTGTCGCAGCTCCACAATGCAAAGCGTGCAGCTCCCGATATGCAATAGCATCTGCCCACTGGCCATGTCCTAACGCTTCCCTACTGCACTGTTGGCAGTACAGCATGACTGGTGCTTGAATGGTGTGGCTCTTCCGTTGATAGTGCGTGAGCGCCAGTCGATCTGGCTGCTTGGAAGTGGGGATGAATGAATGGATGGATCGTGTTCAAAGAGCTGCTCGCTCTGATAACTGGCGCGTGATGGTTCTGTCTAGTTACATCATTGATGTCATTATTAGAGCTCCCTCTTGCATCCATTGGCTCTGCTGCTGGCCACTCCCTGTCGCTCACTCGCTCTCGCTCGTCGGCAAACTGTTTTGCCGACGGGATATCGCCGGGCCATACTCGCCCACCGAGTGTCTCTGTTCTGAGAACCAGTCAAGCCGCTGCGAGCGAGTTCCACCCATTTCGCTGGCTCGCTCGCCCGCACAAGATCCACACAAAAGCTCGTCGGAGCTTTGACGGACGCGGCTGGGGATGGTTGGATGGATGGCACCGCTGGGGTGAGTCAAATGAGTGGTGGGCGATGGCGTGACAAGCTCCTCCGTCATGAAGAGCTACGCTGTGTGCATGTGAACTGAACGTCCGACATGACGGCGCTGAATGGATGGCCGCTTCGCTTAGATGGGTGCCGCGTCCTTGAAACGATCGCGCAGTGGAAGAAAAGATGGAAAGTCCGACATAGACGCTAAAGAAAAACGATTTGATGCAGCATGTGCGTGTATTCAGTAGCAGCAGCATGTGCGTTAGATAAGCCTGTGGGGTGGATAAAATATTCTCAAAAAGCAAAAAAAACAATAGATAGCTGGCTATACTGGGTGGGTAGGGTGCCTACTGCTCTGCTACCTCAGCTCGGTGGAGACGACGCCGGCGTCAACGGTGCGATCAAGTGAGTGAGTTTTCAGGCCGACGTTGCGCTCGTGTGCCGCCTGGTGGAACGCGCCAACGATCGCAAAGTAGCTTAGCTGCTTCCTCTTCTTCGGCCGCTGCTGGATGCGCTCCGAGTTCTTGCGCAGGTGCTTCTCAAGCTCGAATTTGATGCGGGTGCTCACTGCGAGCAGCGCGCCGCGGGCCTTCGGCGCTGGGCTCACCTTGCCCTGCACCTCTGGCACTGGCTCGCACTCGTCGATGCCAGGGAAGTCGAACCGCGCGCGCTTGGCCGAAGTGCGGTGCACTGGGGATACGGCGGGTGTAGGTGGCGTGAAGCTCTCGAACTCGCGTTTCAGCGACACTTGGAGTGCGGTAAGCGCGGCGGCGAGGCTCGCGCTCTCGCTATTTGCTTGGCTGCTGGTGGCGTGACTAGCTGATGTGAAGCTGGAGTCGGTCTTCAGCGGGGAAGCGTCCACAGCGATACTAAGTGTGGTAGTGGTGGACGATGGAGTGCACGTCACTGGGCGGCGCGCGCCGGCGTTGCTCGCGGACGATGTGCGGCTCTTGCGCTTCTTGAAGTGCTGGTTCAGCGACATCGTCTTGGTTTGTAGTGTCTTGGGTTCTTGTCTTCTTGCGTTACGCTCTCGGACTCCTAATCGAGACCGGGGATGGAGATGCACACAAACACACAAGCAATCTAGCTAGGCAGGCAAAATGCAAACGCTCGAGTGAATGGATAAATGGCTAATCGCAAGAACTGCGGAGGAATCGAGACGCAGGCACACGTGCAGCAACGCTCTCTCCTTTCTTTTCTTCTTCTTCTTTTTATTCACTCACACACAAGCGTGTTGGTTCACAAGCACGGAAGCAAGCAAGCAAGATACACACGCGAGGGGTTGAAGAAGAGGAGGAAATCAATCCCACACCCACGATATCTGAGATGGATCACGCTCGCTCGCTGCTTCGGACTTGGGCCTTGCGGTCTTTTCTCGGGAGCCACTTGCGCAGGACGTGGCAAAAACAACAATGACGCTCTCAAGGAGAAGAAAAAGGAAGCCAGGTGTCCCGAATACAGTGAAGAAACTTCTTTTGCATTTCCACTACATGCATATCTGGAGTACCTGGAAAGCCTCTGCATGCGCATGGACAAATTAGCCAAAGATGCTAACCAGCACCACGAAAGACTCACTCCCGATTGAGATCACACAGCATTCAAGGCAATAGACATCCCTACGCAGCAGCAAATGTAATGTCAACACGTTACTAGATGATACTTGAAGGGAACGAAGACATTGTGCCGGTTTGGGTGCTCTACGAAACTAAGCCTCTAGTCAGGTGTTGCTGCCACGTTACATGTTGACAGAGTTGAGTGTTAAACGTATGCACGAGATGATGTACGCGGTTTGTAGCATTATCATATGACTCGAAGCCTCGTTCACAGGCGTATGTACTCGATCCGTTCATTGTGCGAATTCCTAATTCACCAGCTCGCCTCTCTGCGTTGTAACGAGGGAGGAAGAATTTGCCACAGAATGTAAGCATGTAGATGAGTGTAGTTGATGATAAGATTTTGTGAAGGCCCTAGATATGAGCTTCAGTGTCTGCGTCGACCGTGGGTGCATGCTATCATCGTCATCAAATGACAAGGAGAAATTCATTCAGCAATTATGTGGCATCAAATAGAAGAGTATTTCTCTCTATAGCGAAGCGCCAATGGTGGCTCAACACGTGGCCACACGTCAATGGAGCTTACCGCACGCTTTTCAGTACTAGGATCGGAGTTGTGTTGTGCATTTCGTCAAGAGATTGCACTTGTATTGTTGACCGTGATCCTTACCAGGTTTCCCATGCCTGCATGGCTAAGAACATGCATAACAAATTGGTCATGCAGATAAAGGAGTTCTACTGTACTTTTTCTTTCAAATGAGGGACGAGTCTTGTTCTTTGTGCTGCGAATTCAGATCTGTGACAGTGACAATGGCAGCGGCAGACAGACTGGCAAGCAAAGCAAAACAACTCCTGATCCACTCGTTCAATCACCAAGAAGAAGGGCTCGGGCCACTCAGAGTCCACTACCACGACACGCTTATCTAAACCCATAACTGGACCAATAATGCCATGGGAGCTACAAGACTGTGCCCACTGTTGTTACCTGGAGCGTGTAAGGGGATCATTGTGATGCGAGTAGCAGGGAACACGATGATCGTTGAACGGCGACAGCTCAACAATCTTTCCAAACCAGCACCGTCAGTCGGACTACTGTAGCAACACAGCTCTTTATAGCAGCTTGAAGCGGGACGCAGCGCGCAACTAGTAGGAGGTCGAAGTGTGTGCATCATTGGAGCAGCTGAATTTTGAACGAACACGTTCGACTTGTACCGGTACAAGCGGTACATCTCCCTTCAGTACTGAAACGCAATTTCAATCCTGTATAGAAGGATATTCACTTATGCGGGCTCGGCTGCAAAAAGACGTAAATACGAAGGCAGATGTTTTTACGATACTCCCTTATTCTGCAACATTCTCAGAAAAGAACGGATTCTTGTTGTTTTACTATGAGAGTGAAAGTTACATTACCCGCGTGGAGCAACTGAAGCCGACCGACCAGCACTTTGGACACAGACCGACCGGTATCATGACCTGTCAGTCACGAAATGAACTGACACAGAACTCGCTGTCAACCTCTTTAGTTTACAGACGCTCTGGACTGAGCATCCTTGTGGCGCACTGGACTGGTCACTGCGTGTCCAAACCCGTTGTCATAGAGGATTACTACTTCTCATAAAGGGCGACCTGGTAGTTTTCAGCATTTTACTAAACGTGAGATCCTCAACAGCGCTCGGACGTGTTGTTGTTGCCTTCGGCTTTCCGCTTCCGCACGAAGAGCTAGCTCACAACCGCATCCGCCCGCCCGCTCGCAAAGCTGAAGCTTCTCTTCCTTCTTCGATCACCCTAGAAACGCCATGTCCGCCAAGCAACCTCAGCGTACGTCTGCCTCTCCCTATGTGTATGCGCATGTATCCTCTCTCGCCCTAACCAGCACTGCGTTCTCCCTCTTCAACAGCAACCTCGGGACTCGTCTCCTTCATCACCGGCGGATTCGGCGGTGAGGCTCAACAAAAAGCGACACCTTTCATGTCCATTGCATGCCACGTACTCGTAGAGGGTTGATTGGTGCTCACCCACGCTCTATGTGTTCGCGTGCGCTGCAATACCTTCAGGTGTCTGCCTCGTCGCCACGGGCCACCCGCTCGACCTGATCAAGGTCAACATCCAGACAATGGAGAAGCCGGCGCCAGGCCAGCCGCCAATGTACACCGGCATGGTCGACTGCGCGCGCAAGCTCGTCGCCAAGGACGGGGTACGTTGCGCGTAACGTCATTTGCGTTGGTCCGTGTGAGTTGACGACTGACTAATGGCTTGTTATACTTTTGCTCATGATGTTCAGTTTACCGGTCTCTACCGTGGCATGTCGGCTCCTCTCGTCGGCGTGACCCCGATCTTCGCTGTCTGTTTCTGGGGTAACGACATGGGCAAGCTCATCGCGGTACGCTATGCTTTCTCACGTAGACGTCGTCATCCCTTTGTTGTCATAAAGGTGCTAACCATGTTGCTTCATGTGAATTGCTTCCCAACAGCGTAAGACCATGGGCACTCCTGACCACCAGCAGCTCAGCATGGGCCAGCTCATGTTCGCCGGCGGTTTCTCGGCCATCCCTGCCACTGTACGTTGGTACTTTTACCTCCATAGCTCTTTGTTAAACCAGAGAGCTACCTACGTACCTCGTTGAAGTTGTGGATCAATTGTGTTGACGTATACCATGTACCTTGTTTATGACCCTCTTTAGGTCGTGATGGCTCCGGGTGAGCGCATCAAGTGTCTGCTGCAGATCCAGGCGCAGGCGGTGTCGCGCGGCGAGCCAGCGCTGTACAATGGTATGGTGGACTGCGCCAAGAAGCTCTACAAGACGGGCGGCATCTCGAGCATCTTCCGCGGCTGGGAAGCCACGCTTCTCCGTGACGTCCCTGGGTACGTTTGTATTTGCCATATTCGCAAAATGATGTGTGGCTCTGGCGGTGTACTCATGCTCTTTTGTTTCTTGTTGTGCCATGGCCACAAAACAGATCGATTGGTTACTTTGGTGGTTTCGAGGCGATCAAGCGCTCGCTGACCCCCGAGGGCAAGGATGCGTCGGCGTTCCGCGTGTTCGTCGCCGGCGGTCTCGCCGGTATGATCAACTGGACCATTGCGATCCCCGCCGACGTGATCAAGTCACGCATCCAGACGGCGCCGGAGGGCACGTACCGCGGCGTGCTGCACTGTTACCAGGTGCTCATGAAGGAGGAGGGCGCCGGCGCGCTCTTCAAGGGCATGGCGCCGGCGCTCGCGCGTGCGTTCCCGGCGAACGCCGCGTGCTTCCTGGGCGTTGAGTTCTCCAAGAAGTTCCTCGCGTCGTTTGGTTTCTACTAAGCTACATAGCTAGAAATGTTAATAAACAGATCGTCGATCTTGCTGTCCTTGTTTGGAAGAAAGTAAACAATAAACGGCTGGATGAATGCAGCATGATTGAGTGTGGCAATAGTGATGTCTCTGGGTTTAGACGTGCATTGATAGTTGCGTAGTGAAAACGAAGAGAGAGTCAAGGTGCCGCTTGCTGTGTGGCTCTCTTTGTCTATGTGTCTTGATGACGCGATAATGGAGAAAAATGTACAGGCGTCATGATCAGAGACTCTTTCTGGAGAACGCGTCATTGATCTCTGCGCGCGGCTCGTCCGTCCCGCGATACAGCGTATGGCTGTACAGCTCTACTTGGTCGCTACATAAGTGTGCCCAATAGGTGCCGATCGTATCCAGAGCCATTCGTTAGTGATACGCCGCATTTGCAATTGATACACGCACAACAGGACTAAAAAAACAGGCGCACCTGATGCGCTTGAGCTCCTTCTTCGCGTCCTCGATCGCGGTCTCCTGCTCCTCGAGCGATGTGTCTGTGCCTGGTAGTGCGCGTAGCAGCTCGAGCGCCTCGGCGTACTTTTGCTTCACAGCAACGGCCTGCATGAGGGGGGGGAGGTCATAGTACACCGTTTAGAATGACGAGACAGTGGGCGTGCACTCGAGCAAGCCAAGAGCTTTTCATTCGTACCGATGCGGAGATGTCACCGATGCGTGTCGTCTCCTGGTGTGAGGCCGCCGACTGGATGTCCTTGAGCACGTCGATGAGGTTCGGCAGCACGTCGAACGTCTGCAGGCGATGAACCAGCGAAGGCAAGTAACGACGCATTCGATTCACTCATCAGGGAACAAGAGAAGCAAATGATTCCGTAGAGAAAGCACAGTGTCCGCTGTGTTATGATCGCACGCACCTCGTGGAGTTTGGCGTTGGAGATTGGCCCAAAGTCGCTCATGAAGAGCAGCTCCTCAGTCTCTTCCTTCTTCACGGCGCTCATTTTGCTTGCTTGTTGTTTGATTTCGTGTTTGGTGCTGGAAAGTAAACGTGTAAAGCAAAGTATGCTGTATGATGGGTTGTCGGACTTAAATGAAATTTTTGTGTGACGACGGACTATCGGCATTCCTCACGGATGTTGTGATGGCCAATTCATAATGGAGGGCCACGATGATGAAGTCTATCTATGTCGTGAGGACCTTTGTTGTTTGTGTGCACCGCACTACATACATACAGATATTACACAAAGAGAGAGCATGACATGATGACATGGGGGATGAATTGGGACAAAAGATGCATGGATCTTTGGATTTATTCATGTCCGGAAAGTGGAGCACGAACGCGTCGGCTGTCTTTCAGTTCGTTCGACACACACGGGTGGCGCGCTTACTTCTTGGCAGGCTTGGCGGCGGCCTTCGCAGGCTTCTCCTCGGTGACCACGGCGGCGGCGGCGGCGTTCTTGGCGGCCTTGCGGTCGCGCGCGTTCTTGGCCTTCTCCTTGCGGGCCTCCGACTGCTCCTTGAGGGTCTTCTCGCGCGTACGCTCGGCCTTCATCTTGTGGATCGTCTCCATGAGCACGCGCTTGTTCTTGAACTGGTTACCCTTCGAGCGCATGTAGAGCTCGTGGTAGATGTGCTTGTCGATCTTCTTCGCCTCACGGTACTTGCGAAGGAGACGACGGAGCACGCGCATGCGGCGCATCCAGATGACCTTGAACGGCAGACGGGCGTTGGCCGTACCGCGACGCTTACCGATACCGGTGTGGCGACCCTTGCGCTTGGCCTCGTTACGCTTGGTGAAGCGCGCGCGCGAGTGGATCACTTCTGGCTTCTTGATGACGAAACCATCCTTGACCAACTTGCGGATGTTCTGGCGCGAGTTCGCGAGCGCGATCTCGGTCGACTCGTTAGGGTCCAACCAGACCTTGCGCTTACCGCACTTCAACACGGAAGCGGCCAAGCTAAGCAGCGACACAAACAATAGATCGACAGCACGTCAGCAACTTTTTGACACGACAGTCTCAAAGAATCCCTCCTCCCTTGGTGAGGAGCTGCTCGCTGGCTGGACGAAAGCGCGGTGTGCGATGGCGGTCCGGGCTGGGTGCTGGATAGCTGCTGGTAATCGGCACTGGGTGGCTGGGTATACAGACTCGCTGGGTTATCATTGTTTACTGAGTGTCTCCTGTTGTGCGCTGCTGCTGCTGCTGATCTGTAGTCGCGCTTGGTTGTCGGTATACCTCGTACTCCTGCCTTGGCAACCTCGCTTGCTCGCCTCGTATCGCCGTCACGCCATTCTCTCACACACACACATCGCGCACTCGTCCCTGCTGCAGCTCCATCCACCACCACAAGACAGACGTTCCTCGAGCCACTCACCGCTTCTGAAGCTTCAAGGAAACCATTCTTCTTTCTCAAATTTGTCCCAAAGAATAAATGAACCATCGCCATGCGCGGCGGCGCTCGCCCAAGCCACTCGCACCATACAAACTGCAAGTCAAAAACCCATCGCATGGGTTTTTCCACACAACACACAAGCCGTCACACGCGCTTGCTCAACACACACAACCAATCGCCCTCCAGCCAATCAATCCGAGCGAACCAGCGATTGATAAAACAAGTTGCCAAACTGGACCGGTCCGGTTCGGGAGGAGCTGAACCGGAAGGAATGTTCTCCGAATGTAACTCGAAGCTTCAGCCTCCGATGCAAGCCCCGTGAGCAAATCCTGCTAACTGCTGTGTGCCACGCTCTTGGCTCAAGCCTCCAGGTCGCTCAGCAAGCTCAGGTTGGTCTGGAGCAGGAGTTCAATTAGCACATTAGTCTCCCACGCATCTCCGGCTACATCATCACAGGCATCTCGGTCAATCCGTACGTGCTCAACTGCATCACCGTCCAGGAAATCCGCAAGCTAGTATCGAGCGAAGGGTGGCTTCAAGCGTTCTCTCTACTACACACAAAATTGAAGCAAAACTGAAGTTGGTATGTAGCTCTACTGAGTGACGACGTAGTCAGGTGCTGAGTGGTGATGGAAGCTTCTGCTTTCGCTACGACAGTGCACCACAATGCACTTGACAGAAACGCCGTGTAGTGCTACGTTATTTTCCCACTTCGCACGCGTCCAGCGCAACGCAAAAGGGAGCACATAGCAATCAGTGAGCTCAAGCTATCGCTTGATTATCACTCGCTAGTGGTGAAGATTCCATTGAAGCGCCTTCTCTCTGGTGGCAATGACAACTCTAGAGACAGGGACTAATGTCCATTTCGTGAAGGCGGACTGAGCTCTCCGTAGGCTGGGTCTGCAGCGTCGGTTGGAGCAAGCCCTACGAAATTTTTGCCGACATCGGCGCTAATAAAACGTGTGCATACGAACAATAGATGCACAGTCACTCACTCTCCCTATCCATAGGCATTGGGCTGGTAACACACATCAGTTCACAGCATTTCAGAACACGGGATTGCTGGAATGTCAAGACGTGAGCAGGCAGGTTGACCACTTCGGCTGAATAGCGTCTGGCAAAGCACTACAGTACCATGAAGAACACAGGTTGGATTCGGTGATTTACAAGGATATGGCTTTGCAGCCAGAGCTGCAGATTAAGGCTCATCACTGAGCCACAAACACGCTTGTGCAAGACGTCTTCACAAGTTTCAGGTTCGCTTGTGCTGGCTTAGATAGTCTTGATCTCCGCTGGTCCTCTGTACACGTTGGGCATCGCGGTGTAGACGTGACCAGTGGACGACGCGCCGTAGATGTTCTCAGCTGGCGGCGGGTTGCGCATCAGCTCTGCTCGGTACGCGTGCGATCTCTCAATGGCCGTGTACTAAGAAATCAACAGCAGACCAGTCAGCACGGGTACTCATACTTTGAAGTCCACGAACCGCACTGCTGCGTATTTGCTCGTACCGTGATGTAAATGAGCAGCGCGAAGGCCATGCTGCCGACGATAAGCACGATCCAGGCCCAGATGTCAAAGTCCTCCCACTCGCCCACTAGAATGAGCAGTACGACCGCAGAGAAGCCCTGGAGCAGCAGCATGAAGCAGTTGCCGAAGTAGTACTGTCGTCATCGCGCAAAGGAGACACACGTTGGTCAATGTTACCCGTCCTATCAATGAACATGCACAGAAACTAACGCATATTGGCGGGCCACTCACGAACTGGATGAAGCTGACTTTGCTCTGGATCACCGGCTGCACGGAGCCGTAGTAGCCCATGGCAGCGACGATCACGCCGAAGAGCCCCGCCCACCACACGGTGTACGTGAACACGAACGACACGACCGTGATGCCGAGCTGCAGCAACGCGATCGTGTTGCACGGCTCGCGGTTCTCGTACAAGAAGCTGAACTGATCTGCACGCTCCAGGTCTGCCATGGCGTCTGGTTGTGTTGTGCTATGTGGCTGTGATGCTGGAAAACTTCCTGCGTGTGTCTGCCTGTGAAGAGCTCTCTCTAGTGCGCGGGTCGATTGCGGAATGCGCACTAGGATCCGATGCGAGCCAAGCGACCGCCATCCACGGCATTGCTTCCACCATTTCTTCCGCGTCGCTTCGAAAAGATCCAAACGTCGGCCCAGAGCGTACCGTATCCCATACGTGCCTGTGGGTACAACATAGGACACAATACCTGAATAAAGCGAATAAAACATCAGATGCTTTGCAAAATTGCCGGACCATTTGATTTCGTAGAGCTCCTCAAGCCAAGAGCTCCGCATGAGCCTCGTCGTCTACAGCTCCTCCTTCTCGGCTTTGGCCTTCGCCTCGGCGTGGAGCTCGTCCATGCGCTTCTTCACGTCGTTGAGCGTCTTGGCGCTCGCGAGCACCATCTTGTGGCCCTTCCCGTACAGGCGCAGCGCGATGTTGTGCGCCTGATGCAGCAGCTGGTACGCCTCGTCGATCTTCTGCTCACGCATCTTGACGCCCGCGAGCGCGTTGAGGCTGAACGCGTAGTCGATCGTGTCGTCACCGTCGCGTGTCTTGAACATCTCACGCGCGGCCTCGGCGTTGCGCAGCGCCTCGTCCGAGTCCACACCCAGCAGGTTCTGCGTCGTCGCGAGCTCCATGAAGATCTCAGCCACGCCTTTCGTCTCCATGTTCACCTGTCCGTTCTGGTCCTTGATCACCTTCTTGTACACCTTCACGGCGCGCTTGAGGTCGCCCAGGCGCTTGTACGCCTCCCCGATGCGCAGGCTCGCCTCCATGTACGCCTCATGAGTCACACCAAGCCCGAGCTTCACGTGGCGGCGCAGTATCTTATACCGGTCGATCGCCTTGTGGTACTCCTTCTTCGCCATGTACGCGTCGGCGAGGCTGCGCATCGCGAGTCCGTACGACGGGTGGCTGTCGCCAAAGATCTTCTTGGCCATCGCAGATGCGTCCTCGAGCACGTCAGCGGCTTCGTCGTACTGCTGGTCGCGGATGAGCACAGTGCCATAGTCGCTCAGCAGCTGCGCGTAGTAGGCGGCGTCCATGGACTGCTCCTTCGGGTCCACGATCGTCGCGCGCGTCTCGCCAAAGACGCGGTCGTGCATCTTGGCGATCGCCTCGCGGATCTTCTCGATCGACTGCTCGTACTCCTTCTTGTCCATGTGGCGCATCGCCGTGTTGCGCAGCTTGCGCACAGCCTTGATCATCGGGTCGTCATCGCGCGCGCTGTGCGTGGGCGCGGGCGCCGGCGCGTCGTCAGCCGAGCTCGTGCCAGGTGGCGTCGCCGCCGCTGCCTTCTGCTTCTTTCCCTTCTTCTTGGCGTCGGTCAGCTGCGGCTGCAGCACGAGCAGCAGCAGCAGGCTCAGCAGCAGCACGACGCGGAGGCGCATTCTTATGATTTATTGATCTTGCGTTGCGCTTTCTTCCACGTGGACGGATTTCGAGTAGCCTGGATTTCAGATATTCGCGAAATGTACATGCTAATGTTGCTTCGAAAAGGGTTGCTTTAACTAAAAAATGTCTCTAGCAACACAACAACGCGAGTGTCTTTTTGTACGTATTTGCAGTTCAAATACGTAATCGAAAAACCCTGACAACCATAATTACAATGTAGGTCTCCCAAAATTCTCGTTTTGATTTTTGGTGTTTTTGTGGACCACTTCTTTTATTTTGTCGGATATCTTAGAGCATATTTATCCTACTCAGATATTTCCGATCGTCACTTAACTGGCTGAAATAAATATATAA
>JAASGO010000362.1:0-27054 GCA_023334245.1 Globisporangium cederbergense
ATGATAGTGCTAGTAACAACAGCACATCTACTTCTCGCTTCAGACAACGTTCGAGCGACATTCCTACCGTTGAGTTGGCTAAAAACCTCACTACGAATGAGGTTCTTTCCCTTCCTAGAGCTCTTGTCCTGAATGGATGTGACGACCTACCCATACAAAGAGCAAGCTTAAGATTCGCTCAGATCTGATACAGAGCTCTCAGTGACCAGTCTCCGTAAGTACGATTCGTCACTCATCACACGGAGACCTTCCCGCTTCGGTGCAGAAGAGCTCCGTTCTCCAACGCGTGCTCACTCCATAAGATTGTTGGCGGGCGATCCGCTCGTTGGCTGGTGGCTAAGCTGGTCGAAATGAGAACTCTGGGACACCAAGGTGGCTTTATGAGTGAAGACCTGTCGTTTATGAGGACGGTGGTGAACTCGGAGTTCATTGTGGATGTCCGTGGATACTCGTCCGTGCTGTCGGCCTCGATGACGAAGTGCTTGGCTTGAGAGCAGCATCGCGACTGACCACGTGGTCGACATCAGCAATTCAGGTTCTTGCACGAACCAACCGAAGTTTGCTTGCTTGATCGCGAGTTGAAGGCGCTGGCTTTGCGCGGCTGAGCTGTTGAATACTCATCGCTCACTGGACATGATGTGAGGTTGACTGTCACATCGAGAGCGAGTCTAGCTCGTGGCTACAGAGTGCTGAGACCCGGAAGAGTTACTCACGGCGAGACGCCCAGAAAAGTGAATCCGCGGTCCCGGTGCCAGCCAGCCAGGCAAGGCCTTTTATCACGCGTCAACAGGTTTGTGAACCTACCTCATCACCAAGCGGACACAGCTAGAGGCTGGGCTTGCGGGTCATCTAAATGCCTACTGCCTTTCCTATTGGCGGCGAATTAAACACCAAATGGTTCTCTTGAGGAGCCGCACGGTTTGCGAGAGAGGCTCTGGGCCAAGCCACGCAATCTGAACCTGCCGCGATAAGTGAAGCGCAAGCATTCAATCAAATGTCGAATTGCCCGGAGGACTCTGAGCGCAGAGAGCCGCTGCGTGCTTCACATGCAAGCAAGGAAGCGCTGCATACATGTCGTTCGACGAGGCACCAGCATGAACACACACACACACACGTATATATGCATCGATGTCAATTGTGTAATCCCAACCCACATCACGGCTGTGCGTGAGACAGCAACAAGCAAGCAATCGACTAGGAGCGCACAGCTCTGGCTATCTCTCGATCGATCCTCCGCAGCCGTCCACCCATCAAGACGTAACAAAGCATCCAATGCAAGGCGATTCGGCGCAATCGAGGGCAGCAAGCGAGACATGCAGTTTGACAAGCTGGCCTTGACGACAGGTAGCTTTGCTTGCTCATCCGAAACCAGATCGCTATCTGTGCTGCGACTGAGAGCACTCAGCCCACGAAGATGCAGAGCGCCGGTGCTGCAAGCCAGACATGGTCGCTGAAGAGAGCAAGCGCGCCCGCAGAAATCAGCAGCACACAGCTTGCACTGCGGAACGGGGTCACAGAACACCCTCAACCAAGTCAACGAGCTCCATTCTGCGCGAGTTCTCAATTACCAGCTGGTTTCTCAGATCTTAGGCACCGCGACTGGAAACCAGCTGGTTTCCTGGTTTGTGGTTCGAAAAACCTGTATAATTTGATACTCAAAGTCAAAAGTGAAGGTGAATTGTATTGAAGCTCTATTTTAAGCACCTTCTATAGTTTATATTTCGAAAAATCATAAGATTACGAGACCACCAAAGTGTAGCCACTTGGAAAGCCATGTCCGCCCCACGTGGATCCAGCGAAGTGGTCCTCAGCTCCGACTGAAAAAAAGATCGGGACCGAAAATCCAATGCCTTCCTGCGCTGCTGTTGCCAGGACTGTGCTCCCGTAGCGCATGGACATCTCCATCGGCTCGCACGGTCTTTATACATAGTGAATGAGGCTGTCGACGGTCTGCTTCGGCCGCCGCCTCTATCAATCGTCGTCGTTGTTGTTGGTTTGTTTGCTCAAGCGCGTCTGCTGGATTTTCTGGACCGGAGAGCTTACTCCTCGAGAGCTGGGGTGAACAAGGTGATGCCCTGCACGACGTTTGCAACAATGTGAACGCATGTGAGATATGAATGGCTACTGGATAGATTCACGCGAGTCAGTGAGTAGGCCGATCGAGCGTACCTTCTTGTTCGAGTCGAGCAGGATGCGCAGGCGGCCCTGGTTCTTCATGTAGTACTCGTCCGCGAGGCGCCGCAGGCGCTGATTCTCCTTGCGCAGCGACTCCTTGGCCGTGAGGCTCTGGATGTATAGGTCGCTCAGCTTGGTGGCTTCTTCCTCCTCTTGGCTCGTGCTCGCGGCCGCAATCGCTTCGTTCTGCTGCTTCCGGGACTGCATCGCGGCGTGGAACTGATCCTCCAAAGTCTGCACTTCGTCTCGCAGCGTCTGGATTGTGTTCTATAAGGCAGTCAAAGTGTTAGCAATTTGTAACCCAACGATGAATCAATAGTGAGTCATTGCATCACGTACGATCTTCTTGTAGTAGCAACGCTTGACGATCATGCGCTGCTTCGCGCGGCGATCTGAATCTGTTGCGGCTGGGAAGAGCGCGCGCGTACTGCGCTTCTTGGACGGTGCCTGTTGGTCGTTGGCGGCGGCGTCAGCAGCGTATTGGTCATCGTCCTCGACCACGTTCTCCTGCTTCATCTCGCCCATGTCTTCTGGGTTTGTGAGGTGCTGGATCGTGAGGTAGCGGTTCTGGTTCGAGCTCTCGCTGTCCAGAGAGGACGAATTGAGCACCGTCGGCGACCGCTTGGAGCTCAGCTTGGTCATGCTCCTGTTGGATGAGTAATACTAGAGCGATTAGTTGGTTGGAAAGACAAACACTGACGAGCAATACAAAGTGCGTACGTACTGGAGGGACAGCGCATCGAGCAGCGAGGACGCGAAGGACGTGGTCTCGCTGAGGCGGCCCGTGTCGTCTCCACCGGAGGACGAGTCCTCCTCGTAACCGTGGCGCGGATGGACGTCATTGTACTGGGTGGCCGACGTGGTGCGGCGGAGCTTGGCGCTGGCGCTGTCGCAGTGGGCGTCGATGATCTGCGCGACTTCTTCTTCGTCGCTGTGGTCGCCGCTGTTGAGGATGTCCGAAATGCGCATCATGATTGTTGGATGTGGACGTATGGCTGCGGATGTGGATGTGGCTGGTTGGACGGATGTGGATGGACAGACGGATCTGTGTTGTATTGCAAAGCAATGGGGCGGGGTGTCTACGAAATGAAAGAGCGGCTCTGGGGGATAGCTCCAAGTCAAATCTTGACGTGTATCTCACTTGGGAGATTGGGTTGTGAGGATCGGTGAGTGAGCTCCCGAGTTGGCTTCGCGGCTGCCAACCGGCCGAAAAATTGGGACGCCGAGTTGTTTTGTGATCGATGGGTCGGCGGCGGCGTGAGTGCCCTCTCTGGATGGATTGCTGGCCAGACAGTCTCCCTCTCTATTAGGGATCCACCCATCCATGCATCCACCCACCCGCCGTCCCAAAGTACAAGATCCCCAAGCGTAGTCCACCAAAAAGTACTACCGTGACACACGAAAACGGCTGCATCGGGCCATCGTGCCGCCCGATCGTCGACCCTGGGCAGCGAGTGGGACGCTGGCCGCAAAATTGAGCCAGAGCGACCGAGTGATTGCTCCGGCGAACCGGACAGGACAGGCCGCCGAACGTTACGCTGGCCAAGCTGTGTTGACAACCGAACGACAGCTGGTGACAGCACTTGCAATCCAAATCGCCATTTTTGAATACCCGACGTCCTAGAGCTTCTGTTTGCCACTGACTCCTTGCATCGGGTTTCAAGTATGTGGCAACGTCGGGAAATGCACAAGTGGCCACGTTTTTGTCACATCTCGACAGTTGGCTGAGTTGCGCAGCTGTAACGCCTTGAAACCGCTCCGAATACCAAACCAATCCGCTTCGAGCGGGCGATCAACGACAACTTTTGATCCAATCACCTGCATCGGACTTCTTGGCTATCGATTTGACGGCTGAGCATTCACGCTTTCTTAGTCGCTCCACCACTCTTCTGGCTATGCTCGCTCTCTGTCTGTCTGTAACCAAGAAGCGCGGCCACTCTTGTGGTTGGTTACACATGGCGCTCTTCCTTCAAATGAAACCAACAAAGCGTCTTGTCAACCAAGAGGAACGTCTCATATTCCAAGCACTCCTTCCTCCTCATTCTTGAAATAGAAGAGAGGGTCAGAGTGGCATTTAGCATTAGCGTTACAGGCGGCTACTGCACTGTAGTTGGTGCCGGAGGTGGGTGGCATGGGCGATCCGCTCTTTCGCGGCGACGGCTGAGCCACACAAACGAAGAGCTCACATGAATAGTTCTTTAGAACGAGACAGAGGTGATTGGTTGGTTGGTAACCCACTATTTGAAAGACTTCAAGTGCCGCGGCGAAATCTCATGACGGCGCACTCTGTTGACACGTTTGACACGCGAAGTGAAGGAGACAAGAGGGTTCTGAAACCGTCAACAGCCGAAGCCACACGTTTGACTGATCCAAAGCGGATGGCTGAGCTGAAAAGCGACATAATGACGGGCAGACAGACGCACGGGGTCCATTTCAGCGTATGGTATGCAAATCCGACATGAATACGTCCCCACACACGTACGTACCAAAGCTGATAGTCAGCGGGTGGTCAGTCAACCGAGCTACTGCGCTGTGTGAGAGAGCTTGTAGCTAAGCGGCTGAGCGCGTTCGACTCCACTTGAGCTGCTCATTATCCACTTCACAGTGCGGATGTGTCTCATGGTTCTCGTCGTTCAGTTGATCTGTTAGCTCACACTTTCGACAGTTCCTGTGTGGATTGCCTTCGGACCGACGTGATCAACCTCGTACAGTAAGTCTGAAGTATCATTACAGTGTGCGGCCGTCGCTTCGTGTGGTCGCCCTCATATGAACAGACAGAGTGAGCCCGTCAGCCGTAGGTCAACGATCCAGGCGGGTCTCTCTTTGTTCGTTCCATATCGCACAGTTGCTTGGAGCTCTACGATTGCCGACCCAAAAGATCCAAGGCTCTCGTGTTGGCTTGGCTGGCTATCACCGGAGGGTGACGTAACGGAAGTGGTGACTGGAGTGGCTCGTGAGTAACAGGAGCTCGAGATTCGCCTAAAACTACATCGTCGTGCTTTGTGCCAAGGGACGGTTGGCGTCCCCGTGTTGAAATGCTACAGTGGGCTGACTGGGTGAGGGAGGACGCTGAGGCGATGGACTAAAACCACATCGCGGACGCATACGTGAAGCGGCTGGAGCGTGTCGTGTCGTGTCGCGGTCCATCGTCTGAACGCGACTTATGGCTCACTTGGACAGCTTCAATAGTGGTCAATGCCGTTACGTCTTGACCGCGTTGTCCACCGACTGACTGGCTCTGGGAGGTGGATTTTCGGATAGACGGACGGTCTCTCTCTCGCGCGGTGATTACTGGGTGGGCGTGGACGTGAACCTCTGTGTGTTGTGTGTGTTGTTTCTCTAGTGAACTTACAGGCGAGAGTGTGGCACTCACCAGCAGCTCCATTAGCTCCATTTGGTCAGGTGTGTGCGTTTCAGCCCACGGCCGAGTTGACTGCTGAATGTTCAGAGTTGGGACTGATTTCCCATGCAGCCTTGGTACCCACCATCAAATGGCTGTAAGCTTAACTACGGATCGATTCGGTGCATTGGGACAACCTCGTGAAGATCGTGGACAGCCTGGAGCGTGCTGCCTGTGGTTGTCAGTCTATCCATTTCGACTTGCGCCCGCGCTTTGGTTTGAGACAAGTTGTGTCACGATGGAGGTCTTGCGGTCAGTACTTAGTATACTGGACTGGTGAGAGCAGACCGAGACTTTGAGCTCCAAGAGTCCGCGGTGCCTCCCGTCAAGAAGGTCGCCTGCCTATTTGAGCCAAATGACAATGGCACAACACAATATGACTGCGCTGCATGGACGAGGCTGGTGTTGAGTTGGTACAGGACAGAAGGGGCTGCTGAGGCGGCCACTGACTGAACTCAAGAGTTCGATGTGAGTAATGTTCTCGGGTTGTGCATCATTGAAATTTAAATCTCGGCTCACTTATGTTACACAAGTGTTGCTCTAAGCGTCTGTGAACGTCTATGGCAACAAGAAAAGCGAATACATGTTGGTTTTACTATGCCATCGTCCCTGATGACCGTCAATCCCAGTCGACGGACGACGATATAATGAAACCAGCATGTGCTGTCTTTGATCTGTCATATGTTGCGTGAGGAACAAGGTTCACAGATAACTTCGGATGAAATATATATTTGTTTCAGATTTAGCTTCTCATTGGAGTAAATCTGTGATTTTGTACTGTAAAATGCACGTTGGATACATAAAAACCCGACGTGTTAGATAAAAAGCATGTTCAAAAGAGCATTTCTTCTTCTTTTTGTACGCTGTTGGAGGGCACCAAACCTGTCGGTACCTTTACTCGAGATACCAGCTGAAAATTACACAGTGCTTATCTTTATGTCCAATTTAACTTGAAATACATCTTCAAGACGCAGTGGTGTTTGTTGGAATATGTACTGGAAGCAAAGGGTGGCAAGACGCTCAACGCTATCAAGCCTGGAATACTGTGGTGACGATGTTTTGTAAGAAGAATGCCGATTCTTTCTGAAACTAAATCCACGCTTCCTTTTATTATTGCGTGACTCCACCGAGGTGCGTTTTAGGTGCAATCAATTGACACGTTATTCCTTCACAGAAAATAGCCAATCAAAAAAGTTCGATACTAGGAATTACGCATAAAAAACTACAAAATACGGTAATTCCATGCTTCGAAATGATTTCGTCTTAAATCAAAGACACTCGTCCATCAGCTGTTTTTGCTGGGTGTGTTCCTCAGCAAGCACAGAAGGCCCAGCCGCAAGCAAGCAAGCGATCACATCACGTTCTCACACAAACAAGCAAGCACCAGCACACAAGGCGGCATCAAACAAGGCGCAAACAAGTCGCAAACAACAAGCAAACAACAAGCAAGGCGCAAGAACAAGAGCAACAAGATGAACTTCGGCATGGCCGAGCGCGAGTTCGCGAGCACGGACCACGATCCGCTCGCGCTCGTGGACTTCCCGACGCAGCTCAAGCTCGACTTCCTGGGCCTCGACATGTCCCCCACGCACGTGGACCACCTCGCGCTCCCGGGTGCAACCCACAGCCACAACATGAACAACATGAGTAGCTACACCAGTTCGTCTCCGCACAGCACCAGCAGCAACAACAGCAACAACAACATGCGTCCGACGACCTCGCGCGTCTCGGCCGTGTCCGAGGCCGACCAGCGCGCCAAGAACCGGCTCATCGTCAAGCGCTGCTACTACAAGAAGATCGTACGTCCTTGTACTTGTTCCTTGCTCCCCGCCTTGTTTCTCGACGTGTTTGCTTTTGTGTGTGTGTGTGTGTGTGTGTGTCTTGTATAGAGGTGCTTGCTAACAACTGCTTGCTTGTTTCTTGTCTTGCTTGTCGTATTCTTGTATAGAACACGCTAAACGAGTTGCGCGCGCAGATGGAGTGCATCGAGGCCGAGTACAACGCGCTGTTGGCCAAGCGCCACCAAGACGCCGCCACGCCCACACCAATGCCGTCCCCAGACACCACACAAGCGTCCCCACAGCCGTCGTACAAGCGGCTGCACGACGCGTACGTACACCTGATGCTCGTGAAGAACGCGCTGCAGAAGGAGAGCGGCGAGCTGCGACGGCTCGAGGCGCAGTACCTGACCATGGAGAAGCAGACACAGCAGCTCTACAACGCCGAGACGAAGGCGATCACGCAGGCCATGCAGGCGCACGAGCACAAGCGCAAGCACGCGTCTGTGACAATCGTCCCGCTCTCGCCAACCGACTGCCTGGAGATCGCCGGCGCGGCCTACAAGGAGATCCTCAAGTTCCGCCAGAGCAAGACGCTCCAGTCCACGGGCGCGAGCATCTTTGGGTGGCAGGACCGCTACAAGAACGTCAAGAACGAGAAGCTCATGTTCTCGCTCGACAAGGTGTTCTACGGCCACACCATGGCGGACCTCTCGCAGCGCACGTGGGCCGTACTCTCGGACCCGGCCAAGCTCGAGAAGATCTACTCGTCTAACGTGGACGTGAACTTCCAGGTCGTGCAGCGCGTGAGCGAGGACGCCGTGGTATACTACCACACGCTCGAGCGCGGCCAGGCCGACATGCGCATCCACGCGCTCGTGCTGGCCACGCGTGTGGACCTGGGCGAGGGCCGCGGCTGCATGATCCTCTTCCGGGGACTCGACCCAAACCGGTACTTGCGCAGTGAGACGGAGAACGGCACGCGTGACCGGCGCGGCCGCACCAAACTCGAGCCGCAGAAGGAGAAAATCTGGATGGACACGTTCACGTGGGGCATTTTCGAATCCGTAGGCGAGTTCGGTGAGCACTGCCGAGACGACTACGGCGGCGTCGTCGAGGGCACGAAGCTCGTGAACGCGAGCTGGTGGGTTCTCGAGACGCTCATGATCGCGCTGCGCTGCGAGGCGCAGGTCGTCGGTCCGCAGATCGTGCTCACGGCCTCCTAGGCGTCTCATCGGTCTCGGTGTGTCATGTAGGAGGTTCTTTTTGCCTCGTGATGGTGCTTGCTGCCAGGCGCCAGTGTCCATTTTGATCCCAGAACTGAGTGGCGGTCACTGGCTCCCAATCGCGCGCTCTCTCTCTCATTAAGTATGCCGTGGTGATGCTTTGTCGGTCTCCTTCTCTCTTGTGTAGAAAGAAGATAAGACTACCTGCATATCAATCATCACACAAAAGTGTCGTTAACAAATTTCATGAAAGATGTGTGGGGTTTTTTTTGAACACCGTTGGATAGGATTGATTGTAGCCATCCATTCAGAGCCCTTCGCTGTGCGTAGCTCCTCGTAAATGAGTCACTAGGTAGATTGACATCCATCCATCCATCACTTTCAACCAATACAGTCACAACACACACCAATTAACATTCCACACCTGCATGCGTACTCGGATCAGGTGGCGTCGACTTGAGCGAGTAGGCCTCGGGCCCGAGCGTCATGCTCTCCCAGCGCACGGCGAGCTGCACGAGCTCGATCATCCAGAAGTCCACGTTGATGCTGATGATGGGCGAGAAGCCCGCAAAGGTACACACACAACCACCGGCGTCGTTGTCCCGGTACTGGAGCCAGCAAAACAAATCGTTCCAGACGACCGTGTCCTGCAGCTGGCTGGGTGAGTGGTCCTCGAGCACCCACTTGTCGCGGTCGAGGCTCGTGAGCGTGAGCACGTGGCCCGAGACTGTCTTGACGCGTGAGAGCAGCAGGATGATGCGCACGACCATGGTGCGCTCCTCGCTCGGGTTCATCGCGCGGTGCTCGTGGAAGATCACGAGGTTGTCGTCGTCGATCTCCTGCAAAACGTAGCACTTCATGTCCATGGCCGTCGAGTGCACACGCGCGAGCTGCAGCGGGTCGCACAGCACGTTCCACGAGAGTGCCGCGACCTCATCGGCGCTGTACCCAGATACAATTTTCTCGACGTTGAAGCGGAAGATGCCGTCCTGAATGATGTTTGCGCTCTGCCAGCCGCAGATGCAACCCATATCCTCGAACAGGTGTCGGCTGCGCGCAAAGTTGCGCACTTCGGTGAGCGTGCGTCGCCGCAGATCAGAGCATTCAAGGCGCGTGACTGACTTGATGTTCAGGTACGCTGATGGCGGCTCGCGCAGCGCCAGTAGCTTGACGGAGACCGCGTGCACGCTGCGGATGTATTGCGACACGACGCGCCGCAGGTACTCGTTCTCGTGTTGCAGCTGCTGCTTGGTCTGCGCGAGCTGCTGCAGCAGCGTCGCGTAGTCCACGCTCAGTTTCGACGGCTCGACAGTGGCGGGTTCTTGTGTGCTGTTGCTGCTACTACTGGTGACAAGCTTGAGGCTCTCGAGCTGGTCCTCCAGATCCGTTACCTCGGAGCGCAATCCATTCAGTCGATCCTAATCAAGTCAACGAGAGAGACAAGGCGTTAGTGAATGCGCCTCACCCATGATGAACCTATTGCACAACAAAATATAATAGGACATGTACCAGTTTTCGGTAGTAGAGCCGCCGCACTTTCAGGCGGTTTCGCTCCCGCCGCGCCTCCTCGGCGGAACTCATCACCTCTGGAGCTGGTGGTGACGTCACGGTCGTCAGTGCTGCTTTTATTCCTATTGTAGTTGTTGCATTCGCTGCTTCAAGCGGAGTGATGCTGTCACTCGAGCGCCCCTCCGCGATGCCGTCTTCACTGGTGCTGCTCACGATGAACGCGATGTCGTCTTCGCTCAGCGACGCGCTCAGGCGGTAGTCTGCGTCTCGTTTATCGCCGACAGGTCCAACAAGCGGCTCACATCTGAACGAGTGCGGCTGGAAGATCGCGCCACCGTCGTGGTCATTCTCATCCTCTTCGGATCCCATGCCATCATAACGCTCTAGTTCCGGTGGCACCGGTTCATCGTCGCCGAGCGCGAGCAGGCGCACTATGGCGTCCCAGTGGCGGTCGGTGTCTCCACCTGCGGCCAGCACGTCGAGTGCTGAGGGCGACGGCCACCACTGCGGCTGCGGCTGGTGTGGATGGGACGTGCGCTCCATGCGGCAAGTTGGCGAATGAGTGAAGTTGCTGAGGTGGCGGGTGGCGCAGAATATTGGATCCCGTTGTCGCCGAGTTCTGCCAAGGCCAGCAAGAAAAGGCAGTCATCAACGTCTCCTGGCGTGTCCGTCCTTGGCTGGCGGGGATGGGCGATTATTGGGCGACACCAGATGTAGTTTACGTCAGATCTTTTGGTTTGCTGCTGTATTTAATTTTATAATGTTGTTATAACAATTATTCCAATTGGTGCTTTAGTTGTACTGCTGCTTATATCAGCTTATTTGGTATTTTTTGGACAGTGACACTTCTCCATCTTGGTGCGCCAGCGCTTATCGCAACTTAAACGATAATTTAATTATGCTGAAGTGCGGAAAGGGCATTTGTGATTTCTGTTACGCTGCTTGCCACTTCAATCATCAAAGAGCTCTTTTGTGTCGGACCAAATGACAGTTCATCTGCTGCTGGCGCGAGCAACTCAGTCGCCAGCAGGCCATGCGCGGAGAGTCGCCGCCAGTACGTACGAAGCTGCATGCGCATGTGCATGCGCATGTTCATGTACCGCATTCGCATATATGGGCTGACGACGCGGTTTCCTCTCCTATTGCCTGAGCACCAGATGAGCAGCTGACTGCTCACCCCAGTACCTACACAATAAATATTCCCCATGCGTGTGCATCTCATTTCCCATACAGCACCTCATGTTGTCAGCTCTTAAATTGTGGCTGCATGAAGATCTTCCACGGCGCCAGTTGAGTAGCCTCTCGCTAATTTCCAGCTTTCTCCACCGATCGACTCGAGGGTTCTCAGGTACTGTTACAGTACAGTACAGTACAGTAGTCGACTCTGGCCTGGCATAGTGACTCAGTCATCAATGGCAAGCGCACAGAGACAGTCACGCTGCGTACGGTCAGCACGAGTGTTGATTTCCAGAAAGCCACCAATGGACAGAGCACATCTTTTCCATCGAAAACAGTTATGAGTCAGCATTTTCTAAACCCAACAAGGCGACTGATAGTGAAAAGTCACACATGGGTTTATTGAGCTACTTCCAGAAGCTCCTGTACAGAAAACCCAAAATTACGCACTCTTTATGGCTTAACAGTCGGCCCCTTGTCGCCCAGCGCCATTGTCTCCCAGTTGCGCGCGAGCAAGATGACCTCGTCTATCTAGAACTGCTCGCTCGCGCAGCGTCAGACAGAAGCCCGAGAACCTGCAGATCGTGCCCGGCGGCGAGTCAGTCGTACACTCGGCCTCCATCCTACAAAATATCACATGATAATCCCCATTAGCCATGACCCTGAGTCCATCTCCAGCTCAATACAACCACGTATCGGCAGAACAAGTCGTTCCGGACCTCATCCTCGGCCGCGTTGTTCTTTTCATTGGTGCTCACTGCCGTGACCGCCCCCGAAGATCTGGTCGCTGGGGATGCCGCAAAAAACGGTCATGAGCGCACCTTTGCTCGCCGTGAAGCGCGACATGAGCGACAGCGTCTTGACGCGCAGCTGGTAGTAATTACCACTGCCGTCGCCTACGGGCTTCATGCCCAGGTACTGTTGGGACATGAGCACTTGGTTTGCGCTCACTTATTTGACTTGGCGCCCTACCATCTTTGTCACTGAAAAGAAGAGCTTACTTCAGCGCACAGGGTCCGTGCAGATCTCCCAGGTCCGCTGAGCCAGAACATTTGGCGGGTACGTTGTGATGATCTTCTGCATCGACCAGCTGAACAAGTCGCTCTCGACGATGTGCGTCTCCTGCCATCCGTGGATGCGGTCGCGGAAGGTCATAAACGTCTCGTTCTTCATGAGCAAATCGATATCTGTCAGTGCTTTGTTCAGGATGAACGCGTACTTATTGAGCTCCTGATCGGACGGTGCCTTGTTGCTCTCGATCTTACTGCACTCTCTACGAAGCTTGTCAAGCTCATCCTGGATCTATCGTGCGAACGACCCGAGCCTCCCCAGTTCTGTCACACTGCGCTCATTCTGCTCCAGTAGCGTTGTTTGCAACAAATTAATGCGACAGAACATCTGCGCCTGCTCTTTGCGAGTCTTACCGGCGATCGAGAGCTCATTGTTGTCAGCCATGAGCAGCTCCTGTTTAGTGCGCTGGATGCTCTTGCTGTCGCCTAGGAACGCGACAATCCGATGCTCAAAGTCAGCCATCGCAGCAGGTATCACTTTCTTCACGAGATCCTGCACAGTGCAAGCACGTTAGATCTTTCGCTCCATGATGCATCAATATATAGCGTAGTATAGCGGCACATTACCCTCTTCTTGTGATAGTGCCGCCCCTGCTTGATGCGGTTCTTCTCCTTGCGGATCTCCTTGAGCCTACGAAGCTCCTCGGGTTCCGGTGCCGCAGTTGCAGTCGCCACACCTGTTCGCTTTCTCGGCCGCTTACCAGGCGCGTACGTCCGCAACGTTGACTCTGGCTCAGGTTGTGGTAGTGGTGCTACCGCTGTTATTGGTGATGGTGATAGTGGTGGCGGCGGTGCAATGTCAGCGGCTCGTCGGAACACGATGGCGTTCGCCGTCAAGGCGTCAAAGGAGCCCTGGTCTTCGTGCATGGCACCCGCCTCGTCCGGCTGACGCAATGCGAACGCGGGTCGTCGCCTGCGCAGCGTACCATCATCGCAATTTCTTCGCGGATGCGCTGCTGTTACATGTCTTCGTCTATCCGTGCGCCTCTTGAAGCCAAAGACGAAGGTATCCGTCGCCGCTTTCGCGTCACGCCATCCACCGTCGTATTGGCAAAGGTGTTGATGGCCCAGACAAAGCAAAATGCCACCAACAAAAATATAGAAGATTTATGGAGCTCTTTTGTGACATTAGCCTAAAGTGAGCCACCGATTAGTAATTATGCCACCGATTACACACATTTTTCAATTCGTCATTGAGGAATCACAAGCGCCCACACTTTTTAATCAGCGCCGGTTTGGGTTGGAAGGAAAGAAAGAAACCCACGATAAACAGGCAATTTGTATGATGGCGCCTGAGAGATCGCGGTCTCTGACGATGGCGGCGGTGGCAGCGCCAGCCTCCGCCTCAGCTTCAGCAGCGCCAGCCTCCGCCTCAGCTTCAGCAGCGCCAGCCAGCGACAGCGCCGAGGCCAAGAAGGCGCGTCACCGCGTGCTCGTCAAGCGCGCGTACCACCAGAAGCTCGTACGTAGTCAATTCTCATTGAGTCAGTCCGGCTCACGCATGTCGCACTGCTGACTCGTATTCATTGGTTCTCATGTTGTGTGGCTTGTCTTAGAGTGCACTGAGCGAGCTGCGCGAGCAGGAGCGCGCACTCAAGACGCAGTACCAGGCGCTGCTCAAGGCGTCGCATGCGCAGGCGGACGCCCAGGTCGCGCGCGGCGAAGTGCAGTTGCCGCGAGAAGCCAATGGGTCCAGCGTACTGCGCGATCTCTACGTGCGGCTCACGACGATCCGCGAAGAGCTACAGAAGGAGCACAATGCATTGGACAAGCTCGCGCGGCAGCACGAGCAGTTCCGAGTCCGCCTCGCACACATAGTGAAAGCAGAGCGAGAGAGCGAGCGCGAGAGGCAGCAGGACACGCCCTACGTGACGATCACGCCCATGACGGAGAAAGCGTGCTACCAGGTGATCCACGAGGCGCACAAGAGCGCGCTGAGCTTCATGGAGAGCAAGAACACGTACTCTCTGGGCTCGGAGGTCTTTGGCTGGACGCACAAATACCGCTTCTGCGATAATGGTAGCCTGCTGCAGTACTCGATTTCCAAGGCGTTCCCGTCGCAGTCGTCGTTCGATCTCTGCCAGCGCGGGTGGGCGATCATGACGACCCCGCAGATGTACCGAGACCTCCACTCGACGTCCATGACGTCGCAAATCCACTTGGTGCAGCGCGTGAACCGCGACAACGCCGTGATGTGCCGGATACTGCGGCGCAAGAACCAGACGACCGTCTTCAAGACGCTGCTGCTGGCGTCGCAGTTCCAGGTCGAGAAGGGGTACATGACGATCTACCGCGCGATCGATCACGAGCGCATCGTGAAGCAGAACTTCGCGGACGAACAAGAGGGCGAGGAGCCCCATAGCGTCGTGTGGCTCGACATGTTCGCGTGGACATACTTTGAGGACCTGGACGACAGCCGCGTGCGCTTCGAGTTCGGCGGCAACATGCAGCACACGACACCCGAGAACGCGCGCTTCTGGATGATGGAGGTGCTGCTTATGGCGATGCGCTGGGAGAACCAGGCCGTCGGTCCGCTTTTCACGCTCACGCCCTAATGTATTAATTCAAGCAGCTCAGTATGAATGACAGGCAGATGAGGTACAAAATTGGTCTTCTATTAGAGGGGGTTGCATGCGTGCATGAATACAATACGTGGACGTACGTCATCGCTGTCCGTCCATCGTGCGGCTCTTGGGACCGACTGCACACAATCACATCTTGAGTGTGATGCGCGGCCCGACGGCCATGTTCTCCCACTTGAGCGCGATGAAGAGCACCTCCTTGACCCAGATGCTGGTCGTAGTCGAGCCGCCGAAGTGGAACACGCACGCCTCGGGTCCTTTCTCTTTGAAGATGACCCAAGTGTACTTCTCGACCCAGACTGAGTGACGTAATGAGCCACTGCCACCACCAGCCGTCATGACGAGCGCCTCAGTCTCCTCGATCGCCGTGTGGATCTCGTCCTCTTGGAAACACAATCTGTCCTTGTCGATGGACCGGAAGAGCAGCATGTAGCCTTCGCTGATCTTGAGCCGTGTGAGCAGAAACACGGTCTTAACGTGCACTTTCGAGCCCTCGGCCTGGATCGAGCGGTAGAAGAGCACCGCGTCCTCGTTCACGCGCTGGAGCTCGTAGAACTGCACGTTGAGCGACGCCGTGTAAACTTTTGGGAAGCGCTCGGGCGACGAGAAGATATCCCAGCTACGCTGCAGCAGGTCGTAGGCCGAGATGCTCGCAAAGTGCTTCTCGAGCGCGAACTTGAGCTCCTCACCCTCGATTTTCCGCTGGTCCGTCCAGCCAAAGACGCTCGCGCCGGAGCTGAGCTTCCCTGGGGCGTTCATGAAGCGCAGGATGTCGTCGCGCGCCTCGACGATGATCTTCGAGTACTCGGCGTCTGGCAGCGGCTGGATATGATACGGTGAGTGCACGCGCGGCAGCTGCGCGTCCGTGTGCAGCAGCTGGTGCATGCGGCCCTCGACCTTCATGTGGCCCGCGTTGATCTGGTAGAGTGCGTCGTTCTCGTGGCGCAGGCGCGTCTTCGTCTCCGTCAGCTGCATGTACTTTTGCAATAGCAACGGCGAGTGGTGCTGTTGTTGCTGCTGTGCTGATGATAAAGAGCTGGTTGGTGTGCTGTGTGTCGTAGTGATGGCGACGGCAGGGGAATCTGAGCGCGAGTCTTTGGTCGAGAGCATCGCCGCGTACTGCTGCTCGAGCAACTCCAGCTCCTTCTTGAGCGACTCGATCGTACTCTACACAGCATACGCATAGAGGTAGTGAATACACACGTACACATAGAGAGACAGATAGATATAATAGCTCTTCATGAGTGAGCGAACGGCTGCAGACGTCGGACGTACGATTTTCTTGTTGTACGACTTCTTGACGTACTCGCGATGCTTGAGCCGCTTGCTGTCCGCGAGGCTCGGCGCTTCTGTCGCGGCTTCGTCTGGAGAAGTCGTGAGCGCATCGTCCGCCACTTCCTTACTCGTCACGACAGCTGCAGCAGAGCTCCTTCGCGCAGCATGCGCCTGTGTCACGCGCATGTCCATGAACGAGTGCGGACTGTAGCTGTGCTCAAAAGCGGCGGTAAAAATGTCATCAACCAAACAAAAGCGACCGGAAATGAGTAATTAGCAGCCGAACCTTTTTTGGATGTGCCGTTAACTACCTGTACTATACATTCATATTACCAATTTGGGTTGCCGTACCCCTTCACATACCGCTTCACGTACCCCTTCACACACTCCCTCACGTACCCCTTACGTAACCAAGGGAGTAACCCTCTTTACAGACAGTATTTTAGCATTTCGCCTCTTAATAATTTAACAAGGTAGAAAATTACTAGGAAAGGCTCAACCCACCCTTCTTTTTTCTAACTCGTTTGTCAGCACGCATATTTTTGGCGTGTTGACGAACGAACAATAACAATCTCTCATTTCCTCTGTAAGTCAAATCTCATCTGGATAAAATAATGTGGACTACCTCACATGAATCCTTTTTCAGGTGCACCTCATTACACTTTTTGTTGTTGTGAAAAGTAGTTTGTTTTATTTTTGACATGTCGAAAATAAACTCTCAGTGCTCTGTATGAAAGTGCCGCCTCATCACGGAAATCCTGCTTGAAAGCGCGCCAGCTGACTTGGTCTTCAGCACCCAGGTTCGTCAAAGCAAGAGGCAAGTTCAACATGCAAACCCTCACAAGTCAAACACTAGACTGCAGCTTACAAATGCCAAGTCATCTTTCTATTCTGCTCTTGATTGGCACGTCCCTCTGCGGAGCTGTCAAGTGCCTGCCTGTCTGCGGACGAATAGAATGGAATGCACGAGCGCCTGTGCCATTCACGAAAACGCCCATCCGCGCGCAAGCCAATCAACAGTAGAACAACACCAAGAAGAAGACCAGGATGGCGATGCTGCTCATGCGCCGCTCAGTCGCCACGCGCCACGCACTGCGCACCAACCAGCGATGGGCCGGACAGGTACGACGACGAAGCGGCTCGCTCTCATGATGTAGTGCAAACCAGCAGCTCACTCTGTATGTGTGCATGTGTTTGTGTGATGACGGCGACGTGTAGGAGCTCTCGCAGCGATGGAGTCACCACAAAGTGGTCGCGAACGCAGACGAGGCCGTGAAGGACATCCCACACGGATCGAAGCTGTGCGTGGCATTGCATTTTGCGATTGGTGGCATATGAGGATGCCATGTTGCTGACTTACGAGGATCGCTTGGTTGCACTTGTATTTGGACAGGATCGTCGGCGGTTTTGGCTTGTGCGGTATCCCCGAGAACAGCATTCAGGCGCTCGTCAAGCAGGTGCGACTGAGCGACTCTTCTGCTAAATAACGAGCGCTTGCTGGTGTTGTACAGCACTGACGCTGCGTGTATTTGCTTCTTTCAGGGCGCGAAAGATCTCACGTGCGTGTCCAACAACGCCGGCGTCGACGACTTCGGGCTCGGCCTTCTCCTGCAGACGCGTCAGGTGCGTCTTTTGCTATCTGTTGCCATTACTACATGACGATGCAGACAGATATGCTTATCATTGCATGTCGCCTGTGTGTTCCTGTCATCTAATCCGTAGATCAAGCGCATGATCTCGTCATACGTTGGAGAGAACGCGCTCTTTGAGAAGCTCTACTTAACTGGTCAGCTGGAGGTGGAGCTCACCCCACAGGTACACAGCACAGCAAAGAACACGCATTGCGAGGTGCTTTGTGTCTGCTTGACATGCTCACAGTCATTATGATTGTTTTATGGCCATGGTAGGGCACGTTAGCGGAGCGCATTCGCTCGGGCGGCTCAGGTATCCCAGCGTTCTTCACACCGACTGCCTACGGTACTGTCATCCAGGTACGCTTCCTAGTGTATCAAGTGTGTAGAGCTACGGGTGAAAGCGTGAGCTCTAACGCCTCGTTTCGCTTGAATAATCACACAATAGGAAGGAGGATTTGCGATCAAGCTCAACCCGGACGGCACGACCGATATCCCGAGTCCGCCGCGTGAGGTTCGCGAGTTCAACGGACGCAAGTACGTGATGGAGGAAGGTATCACGGGTGACTATGCGCTTGTGAAGGCGTGGAAGGGCGACAAGGACGGCAACCTGGTGTTCCGCGGCACGACACGCAACTTCAACGTGGACGCCGCCAAGGCCGGCAAGATCACGATCGCCGAAGTCGAAGAGCTCGTGGAGCCAGGCGAGATCCACCCGGACGAGATCCACGTCCCCAGTGTGTTTGTTCAACGCATCTTCAAGGCGAAGAACCTCGAAAAGCGTATCGAGCGACTAACGCTCTCGAACAGCTCCACCTCGCAGGCGCGCGTGTCTCCGGACCGCGAACGTATCATCAAGCGTGCGGCCAAGGAGCTCAAGGACGGCATGTACGTGAACTTGGGCATCGGACTCCCGACGTTGGCGTCCAACTACATCCCTGAAGGTGTCAAGGTCGTGCTGCAGAGCGAGAACGGACTCCTGGGCATGGGACCGTATCCGAAGGAGGGCGAGCAGGACCCAGATCTGATCAACGCCGGCAAGGAGACTGTGACGTACCTGCCTGGATCGTCGACGTTCACGTCGTCCGACTCTTTCGCAATGATCCGCGGCGGACACATCCAACTCACGATCCTTGGCGCGCTCCAGGTGGCCGCGAACGGCGACTTGGCGAACTGGATTATCCCGGGGAAGATGGTCAAGGGCATGGGCGGCGCCATGGACCTCGTGGGCAGTGGCAACCGCGTGGTGGTGACCATGGAGCACAACGCCAAGGGCAACGGCATGAAGATCCTGAACAATTGCTCGCTGCCGCTCACGGGTAAGGGCGTCGTAAACACGATCATCACGGAGCTCGGCGTGTTCGACATCGTGCCAAACCAGGGCCTTGTGCTCGTGGAGATCGCGTCCACGACGACCGTCGAAGAAGTGCGCGCGCGCACGGAAGCGCCATTCCAAGTCTCGCCAAACCTCAAGACCATGGATGACTAGGGAGTGAAAATAAGTACGTACATTGTGCGTCGAGCAAATGCATATCAGTGTGATCGATTTATCATTTGTGTACGTGGAAATGGTGATTAGCCAGCTGGCTATGTTTCTACGGCTTCTCCCTGGTTTCACCTACCTCATATGCTGCGCGAGTAGGTATCCTAGAGATCGTGGGCAGCGCAGGGTAAGGAAGTCGAGGATGTCGGATACGCAGGCATGGGGTCTGAGGAAAGGTAGGTGTCTATTTTCGGTGCGGAGGGAGTCCTGAGAAGTGCAATGGGCATCGAAAGCGAAAACGTGAGTATAATAGGGTAGTTGAACCACGACACACTTCCATTTCCACCACTTCGAGACAAGGACCAGCGCTAGAAAGACAGAATGGCGACGGCCACGAAGGACACGAAGGAGATCGACTACGTGTCGAAGGAGGCGAACCTGACGTCGCAAATTGAGAGCGAGCGCCAGGCCGCTAAGCGCTGGTGGGACGACTACGGCCTCTGCTACCTCGAGAACGCCAAGGCCGAGGACTTCACCTACGACAACCGCATCCATGTGCTCAAGTCCAAGCTCGCCGACCCAAAGTACGTGAAGTTTGTTTTCCTTCGTCTGGTGTTGTGTACCTAGGTTCGATCTGGTGCTGTTGGAAAGGATTCCTAGGCTCACAGGCAATGACGATTGGTTACATGTGCGTGTGCCCACAGGTTCCAGAAGGCCTCGTTGCAGACCACGAGCGCGGACTACGGCTGCCGCCCGCCGTTCAAGGAGTGCCACCAGAAGAAAATCTGAGAGGATGGTCGTTGTTTCTGATTTCTCACTTCCGTGGTGATTGATTGCCAATCGATCACCACACGCGACCTAAATTAATGTATTCGTATCCACCTAAAACAACGATTTTGCTGGTGGTTTGGTGGCTTTGATTGATGGTCAAAAAGCCCAAAATCGAGTACACAACAAAACCTAAAATAGAGAAACAAAAACTGATTGACCTCCCGACTTGCGGGTTCAGAAATCATGTGTTAACGAAGCTCAACTGGCAGGCGATGAGCGAGCGGCTCTCATGATCATTCATTCGTTCATTCCTGCATTTGCAGCACAGCACCCATGACGACCATGCACCGCTAGACGATGACGCTCATGCTGGCGCTCTTCGTGCTCTGCTCAGCGCTCTCCGCCACAGCAGCCTCGTGCACGGGCGTCAATTACCGTTTGCTGACCAGTCCCTTTCAGGTGATGTTCAAGCTCTGCATCTGCCAGTCGTGCTGCCTCTGCAAATTCAGCTTCCTTCGTGGGGTTGTTAGCTCACCAAGACCGACGACGTGAGTCTATCGAACAATGCGGACCTCCCCATGGAGCAGCCACGCGTCAAACTTGAACAGTAGCTTCTCACGTCCAGCGACATCACCAAGTCTCGCAGTGGCGTCATACGAGACGACATGTCAGACTACACATCTGACAATAAGGTCTAAGCGTTCGTAGTCACGAAGGAGCTCTTTGGCGCCGTGTTCGACGACCTCGAGGCCATACTCGTCACGGACCGAATCCTGCTCTCGGGCTGGAGCACCGACGAGGTCCCGTTCAAGCCCGAGAGCGACCCGAAGGGCGTCACTTTGGGCTTCCACAGTGTCATCAGTTAGGCGGTGGCGCGTGGTGTGAATTTCCACGGGCTCATCTAGAACAACTTGCTCGAGAAGAACTAGAATCTGCGCATGCGCGACTTTGTCAACGCGCTTCCGCAGTCCAACAAGACGGGCAAGGCCGAGTTCGTATTTGACGACCGCCCACCGACTTCTACCACGTCTGCTCATCACCAGAAGACGCACATCACCCAGCGTAAAGACGACGAAGTGATCGTGGCGTACGTGGGCGGCATCGACCTCACGAGCGACCGCTGGACACGATCACGCACGATCAAGACGCGCTGCGCAAGAGCGCGGGCATCGACCACGGCAGTAATGGGTGGTTGGACGCCCACGTGCGCGTCAAGGGACTTGCGATCAAGGACGTCGCAACGAACTTCACTGCGCGCTCGAACTCCAAGACCAAGCCAGCGGTCGACGTCTTAGCCGACGTGCTTGACTTCGAGGATCCAGCGTATCCGATTCTCCTAGTCCTGCCCAAGGTCCAGATGAGCGACGAGAACGACTCGAAGTCTGATGACAGTACTGACGACCAGGGCTCGCACAATGTCCAGCTCGTGTGCACGTTCAGCTGCATGTACAAGAACTACGAGTTCGCCCCCAACGGCGAGGTCACGCTCTTCCACGCGCGCATCAAAGCCATCCGCAATGCCAAGAACTACATCTACATCGACGACGTGTACATGTCGTTCGGCTCGGGCAACTGGAACCGCCACAGCATGACGTCCGACTCAGAGATTGGTGCCAACATCGTGGACGACGAGGTGACCGTGAATGGCGACGGTGCTACCATGGGGAAGCTGGTGCGTGACTATCGTCTCCGTAAGTTTCAAGAACCCACGGGCGTGAGCCTGAGTAAACTCAAGTTCCTAGACGCGGCCAGCCGGACGTCGCGGCCAGCGACCCGAACTTGATCCTCGAGCCCCTAGAGCTCGAGGAGGAGGCGTACTTTGCAGTCTACGCCAACGACGCCGTGCATGGGCTCGTCGGCTCACAAGATGTCTGCTGGAGATGTTATAAAGTATCTTTAGATATTCGAATGGATCGGCGTATCCATCCAACTTGAAGCCGGTCTGTGACACAATCAAGGCCGTAGCAGTCTTGATTGTGCCGAGTGAGTGAGTTCAAACCTGTGAGGAGCTCCACTTGGGCACATCAGAATACAGGCCCTCCCTGATTTATCACCCGAGACATTTGACTCGCACTCCTGCTCCTGTGTGAGGTGGTATGAGGCATCCTACCGTGCGTGTCATAGAGATAAGCATGAGCTTGAGTTCTTGAGATCGTGAACATTGACAGATAAGCAAAGCGCTTGGGTCTGGATGGTCTCCCACGATGAGATTGCGATGGAGACGATCGCGCTGTCGCTTAGCTTCGTTATGATGATGCCCTTTGCATACCAGCAGCTGCGTACGCAATAGATGTACCTTCCTGAATATTATCTTCTTATTATCATACCTGTTATAAATATCAGTATTAGTTTAAGTATGTAAAGTACCTGTATATTTTGCGTAACGGATATATGTCCAATGTACCTATTTCAAAGGGGCGAACAGGATGGATCAACAATTCCGAAAAAGGCCAAGTGATTTGCACCGCTCACGTTGATTGGCTCCAAGATGTGAGCTCTTCCTGTGTGTGAGTCGCTGGCTATGCTCTTGCTCTTGCTCTGCGCTATCCACACACGGTTAGAATCATTTCCAGATTGTACGTGCGCCCGTCAGTCAGTCACTTCAGCCTTACGATGCAGACGGCCGTGAAGCTCGCGCTCGGAGTGGCGCTCGCGGCGACGCTGCACGCGGTCCCCACGTCGGCGGCGCGCAACGCGATCAACTGTCGGTACCTGGACAACCCGATGCAGATGACGTTCAGTCTGTGCATCTGCCAGCCGTGCCACATGTGCGAGTTCAGCTTCCTGAACTTCGGCTGCGGGCTCATCGAGACGCCCAACATGACGCTCTCGGACGGCTCGGACGTCAAGCTTGAGCAGCCGGTGCTGGACTTGAGCAACTGGTACCTGACCAAGGAGGAGATCACGGCAGCCCGCGGTGGCGTCCCGCGCGACGACCTCTCGGTGTACACGTCGGGCAACCGCATCACGACGTTCGCGGCCTCGAACGAGTACTTCCATTCGCTCTTCCAGGACGTGTCGACCACGGGCGTGGATGACCGCATCTTCCTCACAGGCTGGAGCGTGGCCGACGTGCCCTTCGAGCCGCAGTCGGACCCGACGGGCGCCTGGTCGGGCTTCGAGACTGTGTTTGCGAGCGCCGTTGAGCGCGGTGCGAGCTTCAACTGCCTCGTGTGGAACAACCTGCTCGAGTCCCAGCAGAACGTGCAGGTGCGCGACTTTATGAACAACCTGCCGCCGTCGCCCAACGGCGGCAAAGCGCTCTTCATCTTCGACGACCGCCTCGCGACGTCGAGCTCGTCGCACCACCAGAAGTCCGTCGTGCTCTACCGCAAGAACACTGAGCTCGTGGCCTACATTGGCGGCGTCGACCTCACTTACGATCGCTGGGACACCATCAAGCATAACGTCATCGGCATCCGCAAGCGCGCGGGCATCCAGAAAATCAACAATGGCTGGGTCGACTCACACGTGCGCATCGAGGGCCCCGCTGGGCGCGACGTGGCCGCGAATTTCCTCGGCCGCTGGAACTCCAAGACCCTGCCGTCGCAGGACCGCCTCGACTACATCATGGACTTTGACAACCCACCGTACGACCCGTTGCCGCCTCTGCCCGAGACCCCCGAGGACATCGCGCTCGAGACCCAGGGCTCGCACAATGTCCAGCTCGTGCGCACGTTCAGCTGCATGTACAAGAACTACGAGTTCGCCCCCAACGGCGAGGTCACGCTCTTCCACGCGCGCATCAAAGCCATCCGCAATGCCAAGAACTACATCTACATCGAGGACCAGTACTTTGTGCTGGTACCTGAGCTGCTCGAGGAGCTCCTCAAGGTGCTGCCGGGTCTCCAGCGTGTGATCGTCGTTGTGCCGCGCCCGGGGTCCCAGGAGACGCTCGCTGGCTACGAAAAGTACATGTTCGACAACGTCGTGCCGATCCAGAAGATGTTCCCGAACAAGTTCCAGTTCTACGCGACCAAGGCTAACCGCCATCTGTACGTTCACACAAAGCTTGTGATCATCGACGACGTGTACATGTCGTTCGGCTCGGGCAACTGGAACCGCCGCAGCATGACGTCCGACTCGGAGATCGGTGCCAACATCGTGGACGACGAGGTGACCGTGAATGGCGACGGCCTACTTGTGACGAAGCTCGCGCTCGACTTCCGCCTGCGCAAGTTCTCGGAGCATACGGGCGTCAAGTACGACGACCTCAAGAAGATGAAGTTCATCGACGCAGCCAACAAGTTCGACGACTCGACCGAGGACCCGCTGACGACCATCGAACACCTCGAGCTCAGCGAGAAGCCCTACTTCGCCACTTACGCGAGCGACGCCGTGCGCCAGCAGGTCGACTCGCAGGACGTCTGCTTCTAGGTCTAATGCTGGTGCAAAAGAGGAGATCAGGAGCCTAACGTTAAGAGAGTGAGAAGAGCAGTGCGTGCGTTGGATTGTCTTGCAGACAGGAGGCGCAACCAATTTTTTTGAACGGGTACGAATTCTAAAATACAAATATGTCATCCAAAAGCGATGCGCGTCAAACAAGCGTTCTGGTTTATTGCGTGTGCGCTGAATCAGTGATGCGCTCCTACATCAGGAGCGACAGGCCTCCCAAAAATAAAAAATCAGGCCCCAAAAGCTGATTGATACAGCTTTCGGGTTGAGCTGAATTTTGGGTTGATTCCTGAACTGAGTTGCGCGCATACAGTATCACATTTCTAACATTGTGATAGCACATAAATAGAAACGGTTGTTTTACAATTTTTTGTGCTGCGACCATTTTAGCCAATTTAGCTCTATAAATTCATGTACTGTCATAAACTTAGAAATGAAATATCCCAAACGTTATATGGGTCACTAAAATCGGATTCAGTATAATAAGGAAACATGACTGTAGACGTTGGCGCTCCGGGTTATATAGGGTTATACTACCGCCCGCGAAGCCTAATTCGCATTGATTTTGCTTGGGGTATCGCAAATTCCACCCATTTGCAAACACTTGCTCGAGTGACAAGTTAAGCCACACGAGCGACGACCTCGCGACCGCACGCAGCTGCCTGCGGGCTTTCCGCCTCATTCACGTGCGCCACAAGCGAGGGATGATGGCCGCACCGTGCGTGATCCGCAGGCGCAAGCGGCAAGCGGATACCCAGAGACCAACCGCTGCGGTTCCGATTAATTTTAAGCGCTTCGGGCTCACTTCCACGTTGCTTCCTCTTTCACACTTCCCGATTCGACCTCCTCCGCACACACGCTTCGACACAACCGAGAGAGATGGCGAAAGGAATCAGCACGCCGCGGCTGGCGACGTGGATCATGCTCTTCGGCTTGAGCGCGCTCGCCCCCTCCACCGTCAACGCCGGCCGCGAGGGTGTGGCATGCCGCCCGCTCGCGAGCTACTACGACATGACCATGGAGCTCTGCGTGTGCCAGCCGTGCCACCTGTGCGAGTTCAGCCTGACCGAGGGCAAGTGCGCGTTGATCCCCGTGGAAGGAGTGGACCTCTCGGACGGCTCGGACGTCGAGGTCGACCAACCGACGCTCGACCCGTCGCTCTGGTTCCTGTCGGACGCCGAGATCACGCACTCGCGGGGCGGCGTCACGCGTGACGACCTCTCCGTGTACACATCGGGCAACGAGGTGACGGCGTTCGTGGCATCGAGCGAGTACTTCCACGCGATCTACGACGACGTGGCCAAGTGCGGCGCTGACCACCGCATCTTCCTCACGGGCTGGAGCGTCGACCAAGTGCCGTTCAAGCCCGAGGAGGACCCGACGGGCGAGCTCACGAGCTTCGTGAGCGTCTTCGGCGACGCGATCTCGCGTGGCGCCAACTTCCACGCGCTCGTGTGGAGCAACCTGCTCGAGACGGAGCAGAACGTCAAGATGCGCGACCTGCTGCACGCGCTGCCGTCGAGCGAGAGCGGTGGCAAGGCGCACTTCATCTTTGACGACCGCCTCGCCGCGAACACGAACGCGCACCACCAGAAGTCGGTCATCATTGAGCGCAAGGACGACCTCGTTGCCTACGTGGGCGGCGTCGACCTCACGTCCGACCGCTGGGACACGATCCTGCACGACCAGGACGTGCTGCGCACACAGACGGGCATCCAGCGCGCCTACAACGGCTGGGTGGACGCGCACGTGCGGCTCGTGGGACCAGCGACCAAGGACGTCGCGGCTAACTTTATCGCGCGCTGGAACTCCAACACGAAGCCTTCGATAGACCTCATCGACGACTACCTGAACTTTGAGAACCCGGACAGCATCGATTTGCCCGTTGGCACGTGCGGCGTCGACCCGGAGAAGGACGCCAAGCACGTTGGCACGCACAATGTGCAGATCGCGCGTACGTTCAGCTGCGAGTACAAGAACTACGAGTTCGCCCCCAAGGGCGAGACGTCCATCTTCCAGGCGCGCATCAAGGCGATCCGCAATGCCAAGAACTACATCTACATCGAGGACCAGTACTTCGTGCTCGTGCCGCAGTTGCTCGAGGAGCTCCTCAAGGTGCTCCCACGTCTGCAGCGTATCATTGTGATGGTGCCGCGCCCCGACTCGTCCGCCACGCTCGGCGGCTACGAGAAATACATGTTCGACAACGTCGACCCGATCCAAAAGAAGTACCCAAACAAGTTCCAGTTCTACACGACGAAGAAGAGCCGCTCGATCTACGTGCACACGAAGCTCGTGATCATTGACGACGTGTACCTGTCGATCGGCTCGGCCAACTGGAACCGCCGCAGCATGACGTCGGACTCGGAGATTTCGGCCAACGTCGTGGACGACGAGCTCGTCGTGACCCCGGAGGGCATCACGGTCAACAAGCTCGCGCGCGACTTCCGCATCCGCAAGTTCATCGAGAAGACGGGCCGCGACTACGCGACGCTGGACGCCATGACGTTCCTCGAGGCCGCCGACCAGCTCGACCTCGCGGCGCAGGAGCCCGACACTCTCATCGAGCCCATGGAACTCGAC
>JAASGO010000363.1:0-26950 GCA_023334245.1 Globisporangium cederbergense
AGAGTGGCGTATCCTTTCTGCTTCATGAAGCCCGCGGCGTCGGCGCTCGTGGTGATGTTCTGCTCCTCGAGGAGGGCGACAGGCGCGGCGGACTCGTAGTCGCCATCGAGGAGGAAGAAGGGCTCTGGGTATGTCACCTTCTGGTTAGCCATCGTCATAGTAAGACCAGTGGCTGAGAGCAGAAGCGACGGTAGGAACGAGCGCATTGTGTCTTGGGTGCTGGAGGTGCTCGGATACCTTGGTTTGCTGAGAGCGTGAAGTCTGAGGCGAAAGTTGAAATGAGCTCCTCGTGACCTCTGGTGGGGTGCCGTTGTTTACAGAGAGAAGAGTGAGGGAAATGTCATCACGACGATTACATTTTACTTTGAGGGCAAAAGCCAGCCAGCACACTGGCACAGCGCATTACCCGACGCTCTGCTGCGGAACCACCTGGCTTGATGGGAAATGTCGGAGGCTCACGGCAGGCAATCGATATGCTCACCTTGGATGTGGATAGTACACGCTCGATATCGAGCTCCAAGAGGCAAAAGAGGCACAATTGCTCATCTATTAACGTCACATTTCCATTTCGTCGCGCGCTTTGTTCTCGCCATCTTCGTTTTACTATCAAAGCCACCGCGCGTCAGGTTTATACCAACAGTAAGGTTGTGTGTTGCACTCAGTTCTTCTTGACGCTGCACTTTGGGATGGACGTCGGGATCGTGGAGCTCGACGAGTCCAACGAACCTTCGTTGCCCACAGATCCGCTGTCAGCATCAGCCGCTGGCGCCTTCGTGGTCGGAGCTGGGGTCTTGGTCACCGGTGTCTTCGTAGCTGGGACCTTGGTGGTTGGTGCTGGGGTCTTCACAATCGGTGACTTGATGGTCGCCAGTGGAGCCTTCGTAGTTGTCGCTGGGGTCTTGGAAGCTGGAGCCTTAGTGGTCGTGGCTGGGGTTGTCGTCGTCGTGGTTGTGGACTTGTCGCTCAGGGCCACGCACTCCTTGTAGACCTGCCACGAGTACTTGTTCTTGAGGAAGCGAATGCCCATCCAGTACCAGCGCAGTGTGCACTTGCTCTTGCACGTCGAGTAGTCGATCTTGAACGTCTTGCCCGGGAACTCGGTGTGGCAGTTGGCGCCGCTCATGACCTTGACGTCGTCAAGCCAGACTTCGCACGGGCCGTCGTGCGTGTAGCCCGTCGAACGGATCTGGCCGTTGGTCGGGATCGGCTGCGACTCGTACGTCGGGTCCGTGTAGCCGCACTCGAAGAGCGCGTCGTCGTTCACTGTGTAGAGCGTCTCGTCGTCCATGAACGCGCGTAGACTCGCGTAGCCCTTCTGCTTGAGGTAGCCATTGAAGTCGGCGCTCGTGTTGAACTTTTGGTTCTCGAGGAAGGCCAGCGGCGCCCACTGCGCGTCCTTGCCGTCCACGAGGAAGAACGGCTCCGGCGTAATGAGCTTCTGGTGCGCGACTACCATGGGCATGGAGCTAAGTGTCGCGACGGCAATCACAGCGGTGGCCACTGCGAGTGACGGGAGGAATGAGCGCGCCATTGCTGCTGCTGGTTACTGTGTGGCTCTTGGCTGGGAGGACGCAAAAGCTCAACTGTCTTGAGCGTGTTGACGGCTCAACGGCTCGGAGTGCCGTCATCGCGACAGCGGCACGCAGCGAGCTGGCGGCTTCTGCCGCGCCATCTGTTTGGCTCACTTTTTGCTGAGAATCAGATGACACGGGAGCTACAGCTCCTGTGCAAATTGAGAGTCCGCTGTGGGCGAGAGCAAGGTTTACCTGTGCAAAATCATATGTGCATGAGCAGCAGCAGAAGACTTGGTGACAATGTGCGAAAGCACGTGGTGTGCTTTGCAAGTCTGTATGTTCGTTCTCCTTGTGTTACGCGATTCTCTCTCTCGATACTCTCGATACTCTCGCTTTCACTATGGAGAAGCGCACCTCTGCCTCTTGCTGTTGTTGTGAGCTGCGCGGGTCGTTCGTCTACCAGGGTACAGATTCCTCAGTTCGATTTCGCCTCCGATGGGGATTTGTCGAAAGAACGTCATCCATCCGTACCAGACCATCCACCTTTCGCATCCAGCGCACCAGTTTCTCACTCCTCTTATCACTCTCAAAAGAGAGACAAGTGATCAAGAACCGGTCGCGAGCGTCGGGTGGACAGAACGCCTCGCAGTCTCCTCCCTTTCCGCAGCCGTCCTTCTGAATGAGTGGTGCTGTGAGCAAAAGCGAGTAAGAGTGAGATCCCAGAGTCACAGTCAGCCACTAGGCGACTTCCCTTTCAGAAAATCACGCATCGGCTGCTGTGGCAGTGGGTCCTCGACTCTCCACCTCGCCCGCTAGCTCTCAACTCAACCCACTCACTCACGCCTGACGGCCGCTGAAAGGGAACTTAACCTCAGCAGCCGCCGGCCGCAGCGCTCTCGCCACTGCTCTTGGTCACCTCAAGCGTCGTGAAGATCTCCGCCGTCGTCGGGTGGATGCCCACGACGTTCACCATGTCATCGTACGTGAAGCCAAGCTTCATCGCCAGTCCGATGGCCTGCGTCACCTCACCGGCGTTCGGACCGAGGTAGTGGAAGCCCACGACGTGCTTGTTGCGCGTCGTGTCACAGATCACCTTGACGTAACACGAGCCCGCGGCCTTGCGGTCACTAGACAACGACCACTCGAGCGGCGTGAAATTTTGGTGGTAGATCTCGAGCTTGTCCTCGCCAAACTTCTCAATACTCGCCTCCTCCGACAGACCGCAGCAGCCGTACTCGATCGGCGTGAACACAGCCGTGCACACCTTGTCGTAGTCCATGAGCGCGGTCTCGTTGTTGTACAGGCGGCGCGCGAGCATGCGGCCCGCCTGGATCGCCACGGGGGTGAGCTCAGGCGCATCAATGACGTCGCCGATCGCGTAGATGTTGGGCGTCGACGTGCGCTCGTTCTCAACCCAGATGCGGCCGGTCTTCGGGTTGAGCTTCACGCCAACCTTGTCGAGGTTCAGCTTTGCCACGTCTGGGTCGCGGCCCGTCGCGTTCAGCACCGTGTCGAAGGCTTCTTCACACACGTCGCCGTCCGCCGAGATCCATTTGACGAGTAGCTGACCACTCTCCAGCTTCGTGATGGACTGAGGAACGGACCCGCGGATGAACTCGATCTTGGACTCCACCTCCATGAACTCACCGATCTTGCTGGCCATATCCTGGTCGAACCCGCGCAGCAGGATCGAGCGCACCATGATCTTCACGTCGTAACCCATGCCCTTCATGAAGCCCGCGCACTCGAGCGCCACATATGACGCGCCAATGACGAGCGTCTTGCCCGGCGCCTCCTTGCGCCAAAAGATGTCGTCACTCGAGATCGCGAGCTCGCCACCGTCGCAGGAGAGCGGCTTGGGGCGCCCGCCGACCGCGATCACCACGTCACGCGCCGTAACGGTCTTCGTGCCCTTCTTCGGGTGCCACAGCTCGAGCGTGTGCGCGTCCACAAAGCTGCCGAGCAGGTTCTCGTACTTGACCTTCTTGTCGCGCAGCTCGACCTTGTACTTGAAGTTGATCGACTTGATGTAGCTGTTGACCGACTTGAGCATCTGCGCCCAGTCAAAGGTCTGCTCGCCCACACTCCACCCGAAGGCCTTGGCGTCCTTGTGGATCGTCTCGCCAATCAGCGAGCTCTGGTGCATGAGCTTCTTCGGGATGCAGCCGACGTTCACGCACGTGCCACCGAGACCCCAGGATGTGCCTGAGGGCGACGGCTTAACGTAGTCCAGCACGCACACCTTCTTGCCGTACTTGGCCGCCTCCTTGGAGCACGCAAGGCCGCCCGAGCCGCCACCGATCACGATCAGATCGTAGTCATACGTAGTGGCGTCGTCCGTCACTGGCACCGCGACCATGGTTGGCGTAGCCGCTGGCGCCTCATTGCCACCAAACTGCGCCGAGATCCCCGAGCGGAAGAGCGCCAGCGTGTCGTCGCAGCCGCCGACGAAGCCCTTCGTGTTCGACCAGACGAACGGCGACGACTTGTGCGACACAGCCTTTGAGTCAGCGCCAAAGTTGGCCGCGAACTCTTCCGCACTCGCGCTGATCCACTCGCGAAATGCCTCACGGTCCGGGAACTCGTGGAGTTCAAAGTCCACGGCGTCCGGGTACAGCACGCGCATCGCCGACACGACGTCGCTCGCTTTCTTGTAGAAGCCACCTATCGTTGTGCGTAACGCAATAGCAAACACACACAGTAAAGATGCATAAACATTAGCATCACCAGCACTACAGGACAGTAGTGAATGAAGGCCGGTTAGCATCTTACATCCGCGCCACCCGGCGATGTGGTATTTCGGAGGCCCATCCGCTCGCACGAGCGTCTCCTTGATGCTAAAGAGATCCAGAGTGAGAGAGAGAGAGAGAGGAGGGGGTGTTAAGTCGCGATCACTGTTGTCTACCTACACGCATACACCCATACAGAGAGACGAGGAGACGTACTTGACGGTCGCCATGAGCGCTTCTCGCTTCCTGCCGCTCGCGTGCAACTGCGCGGCAGCTTCGGCCATCTTCGCTTACTGCTCGCCTGAATAAAATGCCGGCAGGTAGGCAGCAGGACCGGTCTTTATGAGCACTCGATAGTAAAACACTCATGTCCGACCTGGACCGCGGTTCAAAGGACACGTGCTGGTTGGTAAATTGAAGTGGTCCACCTCATGCTCAATCTCGTGAGCTTCTGGAAGTCGATCAGCCAAAGAGACAAGGAAGGAGCAATCAAAAAGAGATGGCAGCGACCGCAGCCGCAGCCGCAGCAGGCACGCTCGGCGACCTGCGCCCCGTGTACAAGAAGCTGCTTCAGCTGGCCAAGACGCTGCCGGAGGGCAAGCGCGAGACGACGCTGCAGCAGATCCGCAGCGAGTTCCGCTCGCGCAAGGACATCAGCGACCCGAAGGAGTGCGTCCATTGCGCATTTCGCTCAGCTCTGTATGCATGCACTAACAAATTGTGATCTCTTTGTGTATGTTGTCATGCGTGTGTGGCGCGGTTTATGTCCACCTATCCATAGACTCAACGCTCTACTGGCGCGCGCGCAGTCGTCGATTGGCTATCTGAAGATCGTGACGCCACGCAAATCGTCCGGTACGAGTTAGTTACTGTTGCTGCATGCTTGTTCTGTATGCTTCTTGGAGTGTTTGACACGCAAAGTACATGTGCTTAATGTTGCTATGGTCCTGTATGTGTGCGTATATGTGTAGACGCTGGCGTGAAGAACTATATTTACAAGAACGGCCAGCGTGTGGAGGCCGCGAGCGCGCTGGAGGACGGCGCCAGGTACCAGCTGCCGGACTATAACTCGCAGATGCTGCGCCACCAGAAGCTGCTGCGTCGCCAGCACTTTATGGACCGCAAGTGAGTTCAATAAGACTTCATAAATGATTGGCTTACAATGGCTTGCTATGTAAAATAGTGAAGAACATGCACCTTAGAATAGGTTGCCGGCCTTCATCGTCGCGGTCGCCTTCTTGGTCTGCGCCTGCACGCGGTCGTTCACGGCCGTGAGGCGCTGCTCGACGCGCGCGATCTGTTCCGTGCTCCTCACGGCCTCGGCATTCATGGCGCTCGCCTGCTCCTCCAGCTCTCCTAGCGCCAGCACCAGTCGCTCCAGGTCGCTCATGGCGCTGGTGTCCTGTTGGTGATGCCGAGCGCTTTTCGTCTCGCCTGGTTGGCCACCACTGGTGGTTGAGTGTGAGCCAGAGTGAACCCCTGTGTGGTGCGCTCCGCTCTGGGCACTGGACTTTGCACGATTATCGTTGGAGAAGATGTGCAGCATCGGCCGCTTCATGTGGCTCAGCAGCTTGTCCCCGTGGTCGAGATCGCCCTCGACCTTGCCCAGGTCGCTCTCCACCATGTCCAGTTTCTCTGTGGAAGCCAGCAAGTAGTACGTGAGAGTTTGCCAGCTATTCAGTATCGACAAGCAAACAAGTCTCTGATGCACAAGGCTGCAGGCCACGAACCTCCCTGGACCACGATCTCGTTGACGGCCTCGCGGCCGATGAGCTTGGCGCCTTCGATCTCGCGCAGCGCGTCCTTGAGCAGCTCCTCCTTCGTGGCCGCGAGCTTCTTGACTTGTAGCTGCGGCGACGCCGACGTCGACGTGCTGAAGCCAAACATGTTCTTGGTCGTCAAGTTGGTGGTGGCCCCAGGCGTGCGACTGCGCTTCTTGGCGGCGTCCAGCGCGTTCTGCACCACTTCGATCCACTTGTTGAGGTCACTAAGCGTCTCGACAAAGATGTCGAGCTCGATGTAGCCTTTCTTGGGCGCGTGGCCCACAAGCTTGAAGCCGAAAGGTTTCTCGCGGCCACCCATGACCCCCACCCAGTACTCGTGTTTCTCGACACTCGAGACGAAGAACGAGCCCTTGGGTGTCGCGGGCGAGGCCGTAGCGCCACTTTGACTTGCGTCGCGGCTCTCAAAGTACGACGCTTGTAGGTTCGCACCGTTGAAGACCAGGTAGCGCACGCGCCAGGACTTGCGGAAGTGGCCACGCTTGGTCACGTACCCCTCGCAGGACGTGGGCTTGAATAGCTTGTCGCCGCCATCGCTGCCGTGGGACGTCTCGAGCTTCATGTCTGGCACACGCAGGATGTTCATCTCGCCTTCTGTCTCTATGTATCTCAAAAGCTTTTCTTGACTGAGTCGAGAAGCCCTGGGGCTTGTCGGGATCTTGAGTTTGCGTGGTGCTGGCCATTATCAGGTTCAGCCTTGCTTGTCGGGGTATTCATAGCACTGGTCTTGGTCTTGGCTCGCGAGTAGGATATGAATAGGAACCTTTGACGCGCATTAAAAGCGCCATTACCGTCATTACTGTGCTCCGAGCAACTCGTAGGTGAGCCTGTTCCTGTGCTTGTAAAGCGGTCGAGAGTCGCTGTCGAAGCTTGTTGCCCTGAGAGCACACATTTCAGAGCGACACCGAGAGCCTCACGAAGATGGACCAGTTCCAGCAACAACACCATGTGGAGGACGTGGGGCGCATCCTCCTGCAGACTCAGGAGCAGCTCCGAATCATGCGCGAGCAGATGGCCGCCACAAGCTCCACTCAATCGTCATCCATGCGCTTTAACAACACGTCGCCGGCCGACGTGAGCGCCTTCCAGGAGATCCTGCAGCGCGCTGAGCTCGAACTACGGGCAAAAGCTGAGCTGGTGCTTAACGGACTTGTGAACACGAGCAGCCAGGCTTCCGCACTCCCAGCCGTCAACACCAGTGGCAATAGCAGTCCATTGAAGACTCGGTCACGGGCAAATGTGGCCTCGCTCCTGGCTACGCGCCGCAACTCGCGGCTCGAGAGCGACGAGCCGGACATCGACTACTTCCGAGCCGTACGTCCTTGTATGCTTGTACAGAAAGCCTTGCGGTGTTGCACACTCACTCTGTATTGGTGCTTGTCCTCCCTTGTATCAATGACGCAGCGCTTCCACAATCCGGCGGTGGAGCTCAGTCCCGTGGCGATGCCGTCGCCTGTGCAGCGTATCACGAGGGGACGCCTGGTGAAGAAGAAGATGGCGCAGCACGCGCGCCTGCTGCCGAGTGTCAACAAGTGCGACCCGAGCGCGCCAACGCCCGAGCTCTCGGAGCAGGACGCCAAGAACGGCATGCTCAGCCTCGTGAACCGAGGGTTCCTGCCCGTGGGCGCCGACCTCACGCCCGCGTTCGTCAACAGCCACGGGGGCATCATTCAGAACCACAAGACGCGCATCTACGACCGCCAGGAGCAGCCCATCCGGTTAGCCGTGCCTTATACGAATCCGTCGGGCTTCAACATCGCGGCCTTGAAGTTCGACATCGTCAACACTGTGGAGAGGCAAGAGGGCGATAGCATGGACTTACCCTCGCATCATTACAGCTCTGTCAACTCTATTGCGAAAGGCTCACAGCGTCACGGTAGTGCTGAGGCTCGGGCTCTTGGGCCAAACGTTCTCACTGTGAGCTTTCAGGGCGATGCTCGTCGTGGCAGCTTGCATGCGACGCTCGAGTCGGCCCAGCAGCAGAATTCTAGCAGTAACAGTGCACATAATGTGTCAGCGAACCAGGAGACTGGAGAGAACCCCGAGACGAACGCGGATGAGGACTTCACCTTTGACGAAAAGGATGACGACGCGAGCGCCATGGACGAGCTACGCAAGAACGTCGAGAAGGTCCGCGGGTACAACGAGCTCCTGGACACGTACAGCTTGCACCAGTTCATCATCCACAAGGGGAGGGCAATGCGCGAGACGCCCGAATTCGTGAGCTTCAAGCGCGTGGCGCAGGAGATCTGGGGCTGCGTTGAGGAGGTGATCAAGGCGCTTGAGGCACTGCTCACGCGCTACTTCGTGCCACTTGCATACGTCGATGGCCAGCGCCTCATGACGGTCGCGGCCATGGAGATGCCGTTCTACAGCAAGTGCGACTTGCTCTCGTGCATCGTGAACGAGGACCAGGTTGGGTCGCTCATCCGTCGCCCGGGCCAGCGCTACAAGGGCAAGGACCGCAAGCGCCGAGCCGCCGTCACGATCCAGAACTTCTTCCGCATGTGGTTCAACCAGAAGAAGTACAATCGCTTCCGCTACCACCTCGCGAGCGTCGTAGCCATCCAGCGGGTCTGGCGCATGTACACGAGCCACGAAGACCTCAAGCGCAGGATCCGGAGTCAGCGAGAGCAGCAGCACGCACAATGGGAGGCCAAGATGCAACGGCTCCAGCGCGACTGGACGCGCATCAAGGGCAATCGCCGTGTCGTCATCCACGTGCCCTCCATCTCCGCGGATGAGCGCGCGCGTCTCAGCGCCGACAACTTCTCTGTCAAGCAGAACCTGCAGCTCTCGCGGCTCTGTGGGCTCATCGATGCGAACGTTGACATTGTCTACGTTTCGCCCTTCGAACTCACCACGGACGTGGCGCAGTACTCGATGAAGCTGCTGCAGCTGGGTGGCATCACCGACCCCGTCGCGCGCGTAAAGCTCGTCTTCCCCGAGCAGGCGTCCCGGTTCCCCGCGCATTTCTCACTCACGTCGCTCTTGATGTACTCCCCGCACTGCCTTCGACGCATTCAGCGGTACATCAGGAATAAGGAGGCGTATTTGGTCACGGGGATGCCCGGTCCAGAGGACAAACGCCTCGCCATAGCGCTCAACGTGCCGATCCTCGGCATGGATCCGCTCAACGCATTGCCGCTCATGACGAAGTCTGGTGGCAAGCGGTTTTTCATGAGAGCCGACGTGAATGTGCCCACGGGCACGTACGACATCTATGACGAGGACGAGCTCGTGTTCTCGCTCGCCAAGCTCATCGTGTCGCACATCGAGCAGAACGTCTGGGTGCTCAAGATCGACTATGATCCATTCAACACGGGCACGGCGCTCCTGGACGTCTCGACGATGGTGGCGCTGCGTGAGATCCGGCGCGAGAAGCGGAGCCCCGAGTACTGGAGGCAGCCCGGGGCGCGGGACAACGCCGCGCGTGTGATCATCGCCGAGCTGGAGCGCACACTCGCAAACCTCGTTACACCGCTACACCCAGAACTATATCCAAGCTGGCAGGACTTTGCGGACGCGATTTCACAGTTTGGCGTCGTTGTGGAGGCCGCGCCGGGTGCAGTTGTCGGTCACGTGCGCGCAAATCTGTTCATCGAGCCGAGTGGTGCAGTGCACGTGTCGTCGACGCAGGATGCCATCATGAGCAGCAGCAGTAACAGCAGTGGTGGAGGCGGTGGAGGGAAAGCTAGCGCGTACAGGAGTAAGGCGGTCGGGTATGCATTTCCGCAGACAGCAGCGCCGTACGAGGCCATTCGGGTACGGATCTATCTCTTTCTCAGTCTTGGATTGTGGATCAGGAAGTGTGTGAGTTGGTTCTGACTAGCGAACTGAACTTGTGACTTGGTTTTGTGGTTGTTGCAGGGAGCATCGACTGCGATCGGGAAGCTGCTCGTCGAAGAGAGTGTCTTCGGGTACGCAAGCATCGATTTTTTGGTATTCCAGGAGGACAAGACGCACGCGGCGCGGCTCTGGGCCATGGCGCTACATCCGTATCTGACAGACTCGGCCGCGACATTCGCCACGTTCCACCTGCTCAATCGCGGCGCTTTGAATGCGAACTCGGGTCTCTACCACCTCCCAGCAATAGCAGCACCAGCGCTATCTTCTCCATCGCTTGACTCTGCGTCCTCAGCGCTGCTCAAATCCAGCAATGCGGGGATCATCGAAGGCGGAGGAACGTCAGCAGCGGATCTCGTGATGCACGAAGCGACGCGCTCGGGACTCGTGTCGCTCGAGAAAGCTGGTGCGCAACGCACGTACGTCGTGAGTGAGTACATTTTCCACCCGAACGTGTCGACGATGCAGTACAGCGCGTTTTTCCATACCTGTCGGCTGCACGGCGTCTGTTTCGACGTCGAGCGCTGCATTGGCTCGATTTTCCTGCTCGCCGACAGCCTCACGGCCGGGGTATTCGGCATCATGTGCTGCAGCGACACGCCCGCGGGCGCACTGGGCTTTCTACGGACAGCGCTGGAGGTGATCGGACGCGAGGTGGGCACTCAAGCGCTCACGGACGAGTTCATGAGCGGCGGCGAGGCGGAAACGAGCAACTTTGCGGATGTGCTGGCTACGATCCGCGCGCTGACGGGCGGGAAGTCCGCGAAGCTTGAGAAGATTCGGCGTCTGCGCAGAAATTGACGAGGGTTAGTGACGGCGGCTTGACATGAATGGAGGAGGGGGATCCTGGACGATGGTGTAGCTGGCAGGCTTGTATGTCCTATTTAGATATTATTCTACGCAAAAAATGAGATTCACAGGAGCTGTATGAGGGTGCGGTGTTGGCTCACGTACGCACTCATTTCTTCTTAAGGATGCCCACGGGCTTGAAGCTGACCTTGGGCGCCGGCACGGTGGATGGCACGACGTAGCTCAGGTGGCTGCTCGCAGTGCTCACATTAGACGTCGTGTTGTTGCTGCTCCCATCCGACGACGCTACCGAGTGCGTTTCGTTGCTTTCCTGGCGGTGAAGCTGACGGAGCACGTTCATACCGCCCGAGACGTCCACGTAGAACTGCTCGCCGGCGCGCTGTGGGTCGACGAGCCACTCAAAGAGCGCCGAGTTCTCGATGCGGTACGTCCCGTGGCGCACGTCGATGATGTCGACAAAGGACCGGCGGATCGTTCGGATGTCTTCCTTCGACAGCGAAAACTGCTCCTGCGCCTGGGTCTCCGTGATCAGCGCGTACGGCCCCGAGGCGGCCGTGGCGATGAGCTCTAATAGCGGCTGCACTTTCTTCCAGATGCGGTTGTGTCCCTTGCCAAACTTGTCTTCGAAGATCTCCTCGTAGATCTCGTAGATGGACTCGGGCAGGTCGTGGAGCACGTCCAGCGGGATGTACCCGTTCTCCTCTTCCATGCCCGGGTGCGACAGCGCCTGCTTGGTGAAGTCCAAAAAAGTGAAGTTGCCACCGCTCTTGCGCTTGAGGATCTCGCGTGCCTGCGGCACATCCTTGTCGCTGAAGCTGCCGATAATGTCGTTGATCAAGATGATCGTGTCGTTCATGTAGTTGGTGTTCTTGGCGCTGAAGTCAAGCAGCGACGTGATCGCCAGCTTGGCGGGAAGTTCCGGGGATGGCTTGCTTGTGATGAACACGCCAATCCACGTCGGCAACTCAGGAATGATCACTGCGAGGAAATCGAGCAGGTCGTTACGACCCTTGGACTTGCACTGGTCGATACCGTCAATCACAAACACCTTAGCGGTCATCGGCTCCTCGAGCGCGCACAGCGGGTCCACGAGCACTTTGCGCGCAAGCACAAGCGGGTCCGTCTCTTCGAGCACGTACTTGAGGTTCAACCGCGCGAGCTGGTTCTTGAAGAGCGGCAAGTTCGAGATCAGCTGATTCACGAGCGACAGCAACACGTTGCGCGGACTGCTCTTGGACTTGCGGTCGAACGTGCACAGGTGGATCGCGACAATGTTGTCGTAGAATTTATCACAGAGCGCGCCAGTGAGCGTACTCTTTCCGGATCCACCTTCACCGACAAGAGCGAGCAGATTGTCGACACCAACGTTGAAGCGCGAATCGACCCACTCCTGGAAACGCTCGATTGCCCATTCGCGCGAAGCCGGATCATAGTTGCGCGCGAACACCTGCAGTTCAGCAGAGCTCTCGACCAGCGGGAACATCTCGTCGATCTGGTGCTGCAGGAGTGGCGTCGAGAGCGCCTCGTCTGCAACAGGCGCAAGCTGCGTCAGTCGCGAGCTCGCACGAACCGGCACCGGCGCCGAGTCCTCTCGCGTCGCGCGTCGATCCTTTGTAGCCTTCGAGGTGTATAGCGCTGTGGTGCGTGAGATCGTGTTGAGCTCTTCGGACGAGAGCTCTAGCTGCGCCTCCGGTGCGGGTCCTGCCGACACGCCCTTGGTTTCCAACGCCGTCACGAGCTGCATGATCGTCCCCTTCAGCATTGTGATTTCCTTCAGAACATCGTAGCGCGTGACGTGCATCTCGTTCATCATCTCCCGTCGGATCGCCTGCACTTCCTGCTTCATCTCGGAAAGTTCAGCACGCAACACGTCAAGCTGACTGCCACCACCTCCGCCGCTGCTACCGTTCATGTTGCCGTTCATGTGAGTCGCCGTCGTACGCGAGGCAGCGGGGAGCACCTCGTCTTCTTGCAGCGGTATCAAATTGGCCGTGCCGCGCAGTTGCTCCGTGGTGCGGTACACGTCCGTGACGCGCAGCGAGCCGCCCGTGGCGCGACTGCCGTTCGTACTGTACGTGTCAGTGCTGCGCATCGAGGCTGTGGTCGAGCGGCTGTACGTGTCAGTTGAGCGCACCGAGCCCGAGCCCGAGGCCATGGAGTTGCCGCCGCCGTTGTAGAACATGTCCTCGACATCGTCCGACATGTAGGAGGACGTGGAGGACACGGCGCTCGTGTTCATGGTCGTGTTGCGCTGGAAACGGTGTGCCTCCTCCTGCACGTGCTTGCTCATGCGCAGCGTCTCCTCGTCCGTGGTGGTGGCGCGACTCACGGCATCCGACTGCGCGCGCTCGATGCGCTTCTGCTTGGACTTGGACGAGCTCAGCTTGTTCTTGAGCTTGAGCATCTTGTCGATCGAGTGCGAGCGAATGCGAATGCGAATGGCTTTGCGGAAATGGGGCAAAGGAAACGGCCGCATGAAGCGAAGCGACAGGTTGCGTGTGTTTTTTGCAATCGCTGTGAGCTGGCTCACAGTAGCAGTTATATAAAGGATTTTATGAAGCCAAAAGCAACTTCGAGTGCATGTAATCGAGCGACAAAGAGGTACTAACATTTTATTAACAGGTTTTTAAGTCATAAAGAGGATGAGTGAGCAACCCAGTAAAAAGTCTGCTGCTTGGAAAAGCGTTTGCGCCTATGACTGTGAAAAGCTCATTTTAGTCATTTTGGGGGGAGGGGGGTGAACCGACTCCCTATGTGACGACGGCAGCTCATCGCCCCTGTCTGACTTTAACCTGCCACAGACACTAACATCAGCCCAGCGAACAAGCCACTGACGCTCGCTTGTAGCCACCGATACTGACGCTGATGCTCGCACATTTCTGGCGAGAGTGCCATCGGGCTGCTGCCGTGCATGAACAGTAGCAGCACATGTGCATCTACGGTATTGTATCAAGCGAGCGCTGCAGAGGCGTCGGTCCAGTACCCGCGCCGCATCTTCGTCAACGGCCAGCCAGAGCGGAACGGAGATCGGACTCCCGCGAACGCGCCTTTACAATTGCGCGGTCAGTCAGTTTGGTGGAAGGCGGTGGTAATGCCGTTCTATATGACAGGTGCGAGCTTTACCGTGTGGATGGATACATCATGGCCTATGGGAAGAGCGAGACGGAGCTGACAAAAAGAAGGTTTCTCTATTAACAACAGAAAGCAAAGGAGATCCCGTTTCGGGCGAATGGATCGAGAGAGTGAGTGACCTAGCTGTGGTGCTGGAAGCGCTTCGAATGGAAGCGATAATGCCATTGATCCTCTGTAGAACGCCTGTGTTACAACACCACTCGTCACGTGTCACGCACGCCACTCACTGCTCTGCTGCCAGGCGTCTCCAAGTGGCTGATCGGCCTTCCTTGACGCCGTTGTTACATACCTGGAGGCGGGCGGTGCATTGCGGGCTTCGCGGGAGCCGCAGCCGAGCGGTGCATGGATACCTGAAAATCAATTGCCGCCAACAAGCAGGGAGTAGATGAGCACGCATAACACCTGGTAGCAATCGTAGGGCCCAAGCGTGACGCCATAATAGAAGAACGCACTCACCTCGGCTTGAAGGTTGAGGCACATCTGGCGGAACATCGCGACTTCGTTCTGGAGGCCGTTGATAATCTCTGTGCGAATGCAAATATCACAGAAAGAGTACTCCAGTTTTAGTACGGTAGATCGCTTAAAAATACAAGGCGTCACTCTTGCATTTCGTACCTGCGTCGCGCTGAAGCTGCTCCTGCATGCTGCGGTTCGCCACCTATGCACGCGCGAATGAAATAGACAGAGATGCCTGTTAGTTGGAAACGACGTCCCATGCCATTGGATGGGCTCGGTTTGAAAGCCTTGCGCACCGTGAGCTGCTCCTGCACGGCACGGAGCTGCGCGTTCTGGTTGCCGAAGATCACAAGCTGGTCCATCATCTCCGACACCGCGATGGTTCGCGTCATCTGTCCATCGGCGCGGGTAATCTTCACGTGGGTCGGCGAGTAAATCGTCCCCAGGTCAGCTCCGTTCTGCTGTTGCTGTGGTGGTGGCGGTGCCGAGACGCCATTCGACGCGGCTCGGGCAGGTGGTGCCACTGCACTCGCCTATCATAATGCAATACAACCTATGAGTGGATCTGCGGAATAAGGCACGATACGGATAGTCGCACGTACCGACGGAGACTTGGCTGGTTGCTGCTGCTGCTGCTGCTGCTGTGCTGGTGTCGCCTTTGCAGCCGTCTGCACGAGGAGCCAAAAGCCACAGAAAAACTCAGTATTGCATATTGCAAAGCTCCAATCGACACATGAAAGCGCTGCTTACCTTTGCAGTCGATGGCGCAGATTTACTCGCCTCTGCAGGCTTTGGCTTGCTCTCCACCTGCTGCCATAAAGACACTCAAACACGGTTACGTTGGCTTGCCCTGGCATTCGAGCACAGTGAAACGTTGCTGCTGCCTGCAATAGCTCACCTTGGCAACGGGTGTCGCCAGCTTTGGCTGCTTTGCTGCGACTGGCGACTGCTGCTGCTGTTCTACTACTACTGGTGCTGGCGGCACTGCCTCCTCAGCGAGCTCAGGCGGCGGCGTCGTGGACTTGCCGGCCTTGCCCTTGCTCTTCTTGGGCTTGGACACCGCGCACATGGCGAGGTCCTTGAGCACGGCGCTATCACTTCATAGCACACACACACACACACACACATATATATGTGCAAAGTAGTCAGTCGCACTGCACCGCAGCAAGCTGTCAATCAAGAGACACGCAAACCCGCATGTTGCCAATTCGTTCGTACCTGTTCTTCTTCTTGGTGCGGTTCTTCTTCTTGGCCTTCTGCGCGCTCTTCTGCTCCTCGCGCCGCTCGTCCTCCGTGTTGTCCGAGTCGCTCGCCGCGAGCTGGTAGGCGAGGAACGCGCTGTTCTTCTTGCGCAGGGCCATCGTGAGTGTCTGTTGTTGAGCGGAGGAGTTGTGCTCGTGCGATTGATTTGCTTTTTGAGTGGTTCGCTTTTTGCGGCCTCTTTCCAGGTTTACCTTTGCTACTGCAACCCTTTTGCTGCATAAAAAAAATGCAATTTAAATATATGCACCGTTGTAACTGTAGCTCACGTGATGCATAAATATGCAATTAAAAAGGATATGTGACGGCGCAAGCTGGGGTTGTACTTCATAGTTAGTCATAGGTCTCTGGGAACTGGATCGGGATCTGACGCGACGAGTCGGGCGACCACAGCTGACCGCCAGCGAGCAACTCCGAGATCTCGTGCGATGAGAGAGTGACGGACTCGATGGCGGCAAAGAGATCTGGTGCAGAGGTTGACTACGTACGCACGCAACAATGGGCAGAGGTTCGAGTCACTACTACCTAGACAGCGTTGGACCCAAAAAAACAAAGACCAAACAAAGAGCCCAACGAACCTTAGGGATGTTGTGCAGGAACCGCATGATGTCTTCCGCTTCCATTGCCAGTAACGCATCTTCATACAATGTGAGGATGCCTATTCCAAAGCAAACACAGCCGTGAGTAGTTAGCATTTGATATGCGGATGCACAACACCTCGGTTCACGTAGAATACCACCCGAACGTACCGACGCTGGCCTGGAAGAAAAACGGCGTTCCGAGAAAGACAAAGCAGTCCCAGATGCGTAGTGCCAAGTTCAACGGCAGGCTTCGTGTAAAGAGCGTCAACGCCCTGATAACAACAACATCGACACGTGATCAGCACACGAAACACCTCCTATTTAGATTAGTGAAGGTAGCCCACGTACCAGTCGACCGCGTACATCTGCGCCTCGATACCCGAGTCCTGAAAATGGGCATGCAGCCGCGGCAGCTCATACTCGATGATCTGATTGTATACCCCCAAGTAGTGGAAAGTCTACGCCACAGTCAACAACAACAGCGGCAGGTTACGTTAGAAATCACAAATAGTCGCTGACAATATCTACAATACACAGCCAGACTCACCCTCTTCTCCTCGAGGCGAAACATGTCGAAGAGCAGACTTGTACTCATGAGCGATACCATGGCCTTGAACGCCGTGAAGCTATCCATGTGGAAGCAGAGCGCAGCAGCAAGGTAGCTCATGCCCTGCACGTAACCCAGGTCCGGGCGGTAGCAAATGTATGCCTCCAGCACCTCCGTGGTGCGCTCCGTGCCGTCCGCGCCAGCCTGGAACAGCGGGTGGTGGCCAAACGTCCGCGGCATGTCGACGTTCACCAGTCGAATACTTCGTTCACCATGGGCTACGAGCATCTCAGCAATGCTTACGGCTTCCTGGAGCATCATAGACTGCATCTCGTCAGCGGCGGACTGCGACTTCTCCGCTTCATCGTCATTGCCATTCAATTGCTTCAGCTTGGCGCCACCATCGCTTTCCTCTGCGACAGTTTGGAATGGTAAATCTGACGTATTGCTGCTATTCGCCGTCGCCGGTGAACTGGAGCTGCTGCTCGCGAGACTCGTGGCTGAGGTCGTGCGCTCGGCGGCTTGGAGACGGCTTCGGGTCTCAGCTTCTCGCTTCAGCGTCATCTCACGGCGCACCGCGAGCGCTCGAGCTTTGCAGATCTTGAAGAGATCTTCGTTCACCTGCAGCTTGTTGCCCAGGATCCACGCCCATGCGCGGCCGCGCACTTCCTTTGGGATCCCGGCAAAGCAGAGTGCTTCGATGATATTGGGGTCGTGCTTGCCGGTCTGTGGGATGATGTCTTCGACCCAGAGCTCACTAAACGATTTTTTCATCTTTGGTAGCCGCTGGCGCTTGCGCTCCTCCTTACGCTCCTTTGAGAACCGGTTCGGTCGTCCAGATCGCCGGTTATGCGCCATCAGCACCGGGATCGCGCTCGCATGCAAGAGCGACTCTGACATGTTGCGCAGCAGCGTGGCGTGCGAGCCGCTTGCAGTCTGTCGTGAGTTGTCCTGATCAGTCTGTAGCGACCGAATCATATTTACCCACGTTGCACGCTCCTGCTCGGTCGTCGCGCTCAGGTGGACCTCGCGTGTGGAGCTCCTTAGTTGGATTACAAAGTTCCCGAGGTGCACGACGCGGTTCTGGTCGTCGATCTGCAGATCAAAGTGATAGAAATGCAAGTCATACGAACAGAGGTTAATGAGAGCAACTCTATCTACTTGCCATGTGCTTACAAAAGCGAAGACACGCTTATAAACAAACATGCATACCACGCGGAAGTCGTTGAGCAGCAGGCACCCGCGCAGCTTCTTGCCCGACTTCTTCGAGTACAAGAGCTCGTTCTGTGCGCAAAGAGCACGTATACAGTCACGTCAGCATCACACGCATATCAGTAATGAAGAACAGAGTAGCTACGCGTAGGTGACGCACTCGTGTGAGGATGAAGTAGCGGATCTTCCAGAGCTTGAGGTGTTTACTCTGCGCGGCAGCAAGCAGACGCGTGGATCAGTCAGTCACTTGTGAGCGTTTATAGCAGCCACGTCTGCAGCCACGCAGTGAGTTGTGCGTGTACACACATGCAGAACACACACACATATCCACAAGCGCACCTGCTTGTGCAGATAGCCTTGCAGCATGGCCTCCTGCGGCGGCGCGACGCTCATCCTCTCCCTGTGTAGCAACGAGATTTCGAGTCGGCCATTTCTGTTTCTGTGTTTCGGACCTCTATGGTTGTACGGTGTGGAACGCTCCACACGGTATCCCACACCAGTTGATTACTGTGGGTCACCGTGTGGGATTTCTGGGTTTTCGGGCGAAACGCAAACATAACCATTTTGAAAAGCTCGGAGCAAAAGCGACCGACGCTCGTGGACGAGGCTCTCGCGGCGACACCTTCTCTCTCGCCCCTCTTCCCTGCAGCCAGCGGCTCGGCTATCTCCAACGGCGGCTGTGTACGTGTACGTGTACGTGTATATCCTCCAAGTCCTCTGTCTCTGCGTACACAAGGGTCCAGCAAACGGTCTCCAGTCAACCAGCGTGAGAACACCAAGCTCGCGAGCGTCGTTTTTTATAGAGCAGGCAGGCCGAGAAAAGGATGCGAGATATTTTAGATTGGGTGCAGTCGCGGCCACAGGGAGGAGACCAGACGTCAGCAAGTGGCCAGGCAGCAGCAGAGGCGACTGCGCACGCACTGGAGATCGCGACAGCGTCGACGGCCCCGTCATCGCCGACGTCCGTGCGGTCCCCGCTCTCGCGGCTGCTCGACGACACGCCCACGAGAGTGAACAGTCCCGTCGCAGTCGACTCGGCGGTGATCCATCAGGCGCCGACCGCACAAACCTCCTCTTCGTCTACGAGCAGCGAGTTCGCACTGCCATCGCTGCAGCAGCGACTGGGCGTCCACTACGCGGATCTGCCGTCGTTTCTCTTGAGCATGGTCGACTACAACGGGCAAGACAATGGTAGCAGCACTGGTGGCGCTGGTGGTGGTGCTAGTGGCGGCGGCACTACCAGTAGCAGGCTCTTCCGCTTTAACCGGCAACGTCAAGCGAGTGGTGGCGCTGGTGTCCGCCAGCGTAACCAGCAGGAGTATAACCATAACCACTTCCTGGACGACTGGAATCCACTCCCATCATCGCGCGCGGGAGACATGAGCAGCTTCAACAGTAACGACGACCTCCAATTTACCACGTTCTCGCCCATGTACCAGTACCAGGATAATCATCACCAGCACAACCACCAGCACTCGCAGTTCCACCACCAACTGCAGCAGCACGATGCGGCTGCGAGGTTCGCCGCGAGGACACTGGGGCCATTTAGTATGCTGCATCGCGCGACTCCTACCGGTCCACCGCAGGAGATCGACCTAACCGTGTCATCGTCTGAGAGCAGCGACGACGATGATGACGACGACGTGTCCGTGACCAGCAGTCAGGCCACTACCGTCGTGCTTCGGAGCAGCGACTTCGAGGACAGTCGAGGAGGCGAAGACGGCGATGAAGGCGAGGTGGAGATCCTGCAGACGACGCGGACAGCAGCGGTGACAGCATCAGCAGGTGTTGGCAGTCCGGCGGCAAGGTATCTCACGTACACACCATCGCTTCCGCCGCTGCGAAGGAAGAGGCGACGCCAGGAGAATGGAGACGGCACGGTGACGGCGGCCACTGGCGACCCGGCGGTGAACACGGAGATGTTCGACGGGCAGCGCGCCGAATCTACGAACGTCTCCATGGAGAACAATGAGACGATCGAGCGCTTCAAGAAGTCGCTCAAGTGCAGCATCTGCCTTGACGTGATCGAGGAGATGACGTCAACGATCTGCGGTCACATCTACTGCAGCAAGTGCATCCGGCTGGCAATACGCGTGACAGCCAAGTGCCCCCTGTGTCAGCGGAAGCTACGGCCGAAGGACATCCACCCGCTGTACTTCTAAGAAATCCCCGCGGCGCAAGTGTAATTTCCCCATTCTGTACCAAGAAAAACAAGAAGTAGAAAATGAGAGGCAAGGCGGCGTGTCATGTATCCTCCTCGCTGACCAAGACGAAGAGTGTCGATAGGTGAACGAGCTCGCATGAACAGTATAACGTTACAATAAATGTGGATGAAGCGAGCATCACGATTTGTTCCGTTTGCTGGCAGAGCGTTCTCCCGCTTGCTACTCGTCGTCGTGTTGCTCTGGGAAAAACTCGTTGAAATTGAGGCGGGTGTGGAGATGCTGCAGTACATGCCAATCAGAATGTTACAGTTATCAGTCAAGTGCCAAAAGAGATAGCAATACGTTGTTGAAAGTGAGGGAGGACGCACCTTTGAAAACTCACGCACGGATCGCCCTTGATCGCTGCGCATCAGCTGGAGCTTGCTGATCACCTCGCGTAATGCAGCGTCATGCTCTCTCCAGAGATCTCGGACCCACGTGGCTTCTCCGACGATCATGCCGAGACGAGACTCATAGGCGCGCACAAACGATGAGAGTCTCCACGCGATGGTGAAGACACGCGAGATGGCATTGTGGATCTGGTTGCACACACACACACGCACGACAGAGTTCGTCGGTTCAGAGCTATTTGACAAAGGTTTCCAGTATGGTGGCTTACCTCGCTGCCCGCTGCATCGAGAAAGCAGCAGCTCAGTGCACTCGCGACGTATCGTTGGTGCGCCTCGCGCAACTGCATCAGGTTGTTTGTGTCGTGAGCATGATGCTCCAGTTCCGTCCATGCAGTCAGCAGCACCTGTAGCAGAATGATGAAGGTAAACACGCTTAGGCGGTGGGTGATGCAGCGCGACACCTTGAAAGTTATCGTAGACCTTACCTCGGTCACGATGGCTTCATTGAACGCGCTGATGAGCGATTGTGTCTTGTGGAACACGTCGTCGCAGTTCTTGAGCAGCACGTGGGCGGCTTCGGTCGCTCGTGTTGACTTCCGAGTGATCATCCACGTCTCGTTGAGTTCCAGGGTTGTCAGTCGGAAGTAGAGCAAAAATCGATGAATGCTTGCGTAGCTTCTCAGCGAGCTGGACGAAATCACCGCTCCAAGTGGCCAGTCGAGTCTGTACTGAAGCTCAATATGAGCTAAGACACTTGGAGGATCAGGGGCCATCGTCATGCTCCCTAGAGCTGCTCAGTACATAGGGGTTCATCATAGCCGATCAGTAGGTAGCTGACACACAAATGTTTGGTCGGTGGCTAGGAGACACAAGGTGGGCGTACCTTGCAAAATCTCTTCTGACGTCGCATAGTGAAAGCGATGCGCGTGCGCTTCAGAGTGAACCCTGCTCTCGACCATTGCCAGCGTCAGCGCTGATGTCAGGCGGTCGGATAGTCCCCAACTGACTTTCGTCATGGACCGCAAACCAGCCAGCAGGTCACGTGAGAAAATGTCCATGCATAGCCCTTCCGACATCAGCATGATTTTGTGAAGCCACTTGAGATGCTCCATCACGTGCAGGTCTTCCATGAACAGCTCCACACCGAGGCGGTCGAGAGTGTCTCCGATCAGCTGCACAGGCGCTTCGACGCAGCCACGAACTATGAGCGAGAATGACTGGAGATCTTGGCAGCTTTCAACGTTGGTCTACCACGCAACATATCCAAACACAAACTGAATTAGCGGAGAAGCACGTGCTGACGGCGAGATTTTTTGAACGTACATGTTTCAGTGCATGATTGAGTATTTCCACGTCTTCGCTCGATCCCCGGTGCGAGAAGTACTCATGGATGTCGGGAAGCGTGTCAAATAACTGGATCTGTTCGGGCATTTTGTCTGCATTTCGATTCAGATCGTCTGTGGCGGGTTCAGAGAGCGATGTGGTTACTTGCTCTGTTTCTTCACACGCCCCATGGCTCACCAGAAGAGCGTCTTCAGGCAGTAAACTCTCCTCCCCTGCGTCGGCTTCATTCATCTCGCCGTCGAGATTTTGATCTACCTGGAGAACATTCATGTCGGTGGCAGAGAGCTGATCTGGATCACCGAGCGGCACTGTTTCAGTGCACCGAGCTGCTTCCATCGCCAATAGCACTCCGCTTTCCCCGCCATAGAGACAATCGTAAACTGATTTTCCTGAATCACCAGGTTCGCGGAGAACGCGGACTGTTGCTGCGTCGTGGGGTCGCTTTCTTGTATTCCCCGCTGCTTCAGCTGCTGTCATTGGCTTCTGGACAGCAACTTCTTCTGAATCTTGACTTGGGCTTGAGAGCACGATGGAGCTGCGAGTGCCTGACGCAACGTTTACTCTCACAGAGTATTTCCAATCATCGCCAGTTTGAATCGGCGCATTCGTCGCAACTGCAGTTTCACCGAGAGACCGGGTGTCGCTGATGACATCGTCATTTTCCATGTCGATGTCCCCATTCTCTGCGGCAGGCACCGAATCGGCCGAGGGAGCGGAAAATGCATCGCTAATAGCATCTTTTTCGCAATCGATCATCGATTCTGTGGGGTCGACTTCATCATCCTGTGAGCGCAATTCTACAGTGGACACATTATTCGCATGTTAGCGTTAGCGCCCAATACTATAGCTCAGCTACGCTAGCATATCGAGTTACCTTGACTCCATCTCGACGCATCATTTTCCAACAGTTGATGCAGCTCTGCTCTTGCAGAAGAGCAGCGAACAGCACGGTTTCGTCTCCATTTCGCGTACTGATGACGATCATCTGCTTCAGCCATCAATGTGGCATACCTGTTATTCCAAAGAGGTTAGAAAAAATCGAGTTTCACATAGGGCAAATTTATTCAGAGATGCTGCCTACGCCATACCTGTCCAGAAGAAAGCTCTTGGCTTCTTGCTCACGCTTCTCAAGAGCCGCAGCTCTCTTGCCCTGATATTTCGCTTCTGCTTCTGCTTCAAGTTTCGCCATAGCGAGAACAATTTGGTCCTTCTCACTTACCTGCTCGTCCAGCAGCGCTCGTTGCGCTACCTGCTTCATCGCAACCGCATTGTTCTGCAAATGTCCACATCCATGGTTGCACGAGAAATCAACAAACCACAAATTGCCAATCCAAATCATCGTGAAAACTTGAGAACAAACCTTCTCGCGCACGAAAGCCTTCTCTGGCAACTTTAGACTATCCCTCGCTTTTTGTTGCAGTTCTTCGAATGCCCAGAGCTCTTCCAGTCGCGCAGCTCGCTTCGCATTCTCACTGGACAGAAGAGCCACCGAAATTCGCTCCTCAAGCCGGTTGAGCATTTCTGTAGAGCCGTCGATCCGCCGATGCAGTCTCAGTGGTTCGTCGAGTACCTTCAGGACACAGAAGAAAAAACTCAACTCACTCAGCAATCAGATCTAGCGCACCCACTCCGAGCAAGGATGGCCGTACCGAAACGATCTTTCGCGACCCCGAATCGCTTTGCTGGAGAACGCGCTGAACTACTCCAAGACGAACCACTTGGTCGGCGACTCTATGCAAGAAGTCCGGCACCATGCTTTTCACCGACAGCGCTCCGAAATCTCGAGCCAACAGCCCATCGCCGCCGTCTGAGACTGAAAGCTCTGTGAGATACAAGCTCCATTTAGTGAGGTCGAACTCGTCCTTCGAACGCAAATGAGCAGAAGTCAGAGCATGCCATGAGTGGAACGGATTCTTATGACGATCAACACTTACGTATGGATCGGTAGCATCGGTCACGTTTCCGAGGGACACGAATTCCGAGAGCACTTCGAGGAACGGAGCTGACGCTCGAATCAAAAACCAGGCGATCAGTTCTGATTGTTTGCCCAGCGCGTCTTCAAGTGTGGTCTTATTCAGCTCTCCGTGCAAGTGGTTCAGTAATGCCAGCCCACGTGGAAACTCTACACCAACAATGAAGTAAGTAGGCGTGTAGAGATGGCGGCAACGTAACTCGGTGATACTAATTCTTCGTACCTGTTCCCAGGAGCAAGGGCCAGAACTCTTCTCGATTGCATCGGAAAAGATCAGCAACAAAGCGCAGCTGGCGGCACAAGTGACGAGTCTTCACAATCACTGAAGCGATGGAGCCGCAGCTTCCAGACTCGCGCGAGATTCTCTCCACAACTGACTGCATGAGCGACGGTAAAAATCAGTCACAGTTTCGCGTACTCCGATGTTCGAGTGTCAGCATTACCTGGTGTGCTGAAAGATACAGCAGCAGTGCGTCGCCCATTGCCTGTAAGGTTTTCCCTCCTCGCTTCGAGTCTTGTGCGTAGTAGATCGCGAGAAATTCGAGCCGCAAGAACAGGGATCCAGCTTTCCTAAATGTCTACAGAGTTCAGTCTGTGATTAGTCACCTTCGATAAAGAAGGCAATAGGCTAAATTGTGCACGCACGATCTTACCTCCAGCACAGAGGTAAGGCTTTTCACCGTGCCATTTCGAAGCTTTAGTTCCCGTCTTTCAGGAAGCCTGAAGGTCACCGACTGGACATCTCGCCTGAAGATTGTCGACTCTACACCACTTAATGCACAGAGCGCATCCTGTAAATCACAGATGAGGTCAGAGTCACATAAAAATTACCATGGTCTCGCACTACGATGCAGGATGAACGTACCTCGACCACATCAAGTTCGTGCACTTCTAGCGTGCCATTGTTGATCTTGATGACAGGACTGGCTTTCAGAAACGGCACTGCTGTCTCTTCAGCTGGGCATGGCGGCCTGTTTGCGATGTCTCCGATGTCCTCCCACGCGTACAAGGAAGCAGGTCTTGAGTAGTCAAAATGGTCACCAGCCACCAAGTCATCCGATGAGCTCGCTGTTTGGCTGCTCGCGTCATCTCCCCAATCCAGTTCTGAAGAGTCTTCTTCGACGCAGTGAACTTCTTTTGTGCCGTCAAAGAAAAACACCTCTGCTTCGCGACCTCTCTGGTCATTTGAGCTCGGAGTGTTCTTGTAGCCAGCTTCGTGTAAAGGTTGACTCTGGGCCAGACTCCAACTGTACATAGTGAGCACAGCAAAGCGGGGTCAGCAAGTGAGCATGGTGTTTCTGACGAAGCATCAGACAGCTGAGTGTACTTTAATGGGAACCCTGAGAAGATGTCTGGCAGCTGGGGAGACTTCGTGTCGTCGACAGCAAGTCCCATGAACTGATTGGGCTGTTGAAGCAACGGTGTCCGTGAGTGACATCAAAGAGTCAACTTCATGCAGTCGTGCTTTCCAAAGTACGTACCTCAAATGGAAGGCTGGACCCGCCAAGATGTCCAGTGTTCATCAGCTTAGCTGAGGAGTATGCTTGTGGGACCCAAAGATTCGCGTGGCCGCTGGAAATGTTCTGGAACAGGTCAAATTTTTTCTGCGACAGCACCCTGCAGCATAAACAAAGAAAACAAGAAGAGCCATCGTTTCGTTAGAATAGCTCTAAATTGGTCGCATCGCACCTTCGAGTGATTCATCCACATACGCTTCCTGCTGCAGTGGGATGGACTCTGCAGCAAACATCCCACGCGAGTCCAGCACCAAGCCGACATTACTCATTTGAATATACTCTCCAATTCGTCCGCTCTCTTTTCCTGATGACTCCTAAATGTACGCACACACAAATTTCAAATCAATGTGTCTGTTGTGGTCATCACACAAACACTTTTGCACAAGAAATCACCTCGTGTGCAACTCGCGTGGGGTCTTCTAACCGAAACGTGCGTCCGTCCTGTCCACCACTTAGCGCGATCAGAAGGCGCATTGCCGCATCTATTGGGATCGAATCTGCATCATACCAGGAAATGTAGATATCAGTCTCAGATTGCACTAGTGAGCATGCGGCAAGTCGTCCTGTGATTTGAACGAACCTGGGTGCTCTTCTGCATCTTTCGATATTTCAAGGCACCGATCCACGGCTTCGTCCAGCCGCTCCACGACATTGAACCTGTGTGACCCGTAGAACAGTGTGAGCGTAGCAAATGAGACGGATAGTCACAGTCTGTTTGCACGTACATATCTGCGTGCTCTCGAAGCATCAATCGAACACGGCCAAGTTTATGGAGAGTGTGACTTGACGGATCTATAAGACGTGGTCTCTAGGAGCCGCCACATGTAGTCACAGACGTAAGAACACACACAGGAAAGTTAGCATTCACGTGAGCGACAAACGTGAGCGGCGTGACAGCGCAGACGTACGTACGGGCGTGAGGAGCTGCTCGTACGCGGGCAGGATCTGCTGGAAGCTGCTGCGCTTCTCATGCTGCAAACAGCCGTGCAGCATCTTGAGCAGTGAAAGGACGCTGCGCTGGTCGCTCGGCGGTGGCGTCACGCGCGAGGCGTCTCGCTCGGGCGACACCTTCATCGTCTTTTGATTCTTGCTCGAAAGTGCGCGCGCCAAAAAAGCTGGAGCGGCCTGTGATAGCACGCTGATTGGATAAAAACAGGAATCAAAGTGACCATCATTCCATGTGCGCAGAGTTGAAGCAAACTGCAACCAAGCAGCCAAACTGGACGGCTCACTGCCTGTGCAAGTGACGACGGCGAAGAAGGCCGGCTGATGGCGCTCAGACCCTCTTCCCAGCCGCGACAGCACTGCTCTTCCTGCTGCTGCTCAGCCGTACGAGCTCCCGTACGAGCTCGTCTGCGTCTGACAGCGCATCATCTGCGGACGACAGTGACGACATTGATGCCAGCGCTGTCATGGCTCACGTACTGGAGAAGTACGCTCCGTTCGCCACGACTTACCACATTGGGCCGTCCAGCTCACAGCTCGGCGGGAGTCTCGTCTTCTCCTTCAAGGCGCACCCCGTAGAGAGCGACCCAGCAGAGAACGCATCCTGTTTCGAAACAGCTCCAGCACTCCGCTGAGCTCACAGCTGTGGCGGCGGGCGTGTACATGATCCATCATGCGCGTACACGATCCATCATGCGCGGCGGTGAAGAGCGTGCTCTGTCTACCCGAGGTTAAGAGCAGCAAGCGCTG